>JABEEQ010001681.1:0-37796 GCA_014824365.1 Fusarium sp. NRRL 66894 | reverse complement strand
TTTTTTTTTTTTTTTTCCAAACACGGCGTCCGTCTCTGTCTTGAAAAACAGGCCGGGGGGCTGGTCGGGGGCAGAACCAGATTCAGATAATTTTCATGCGAGGGTACAAGAATAAGACAATTGAAGCATACCACGGCAAATAAGACACTTCTAGGTAACGAGTGCCGATCCGGGGTAGAGAATGGAATGACAGCGTTCGATAATTGAAACACAAAGGGAATGCTGAGAGATGAAGCTGACGCAGTCGGAGTGAAAGTGGTCCAATTGCTGAAGAGAACAATTGCTGTAAGGACGGATATAATGAACCGACTCAATGGTTCCGTAGAAGGCAATCCGCAGTAGTAGTGGATCAAAAATCGACCAGCGAGAGGCGAAGTAAGGGAGCAAGCAAGCAAACAAACGGGAAGAAAATAACAAAAGAAAGAAGAAATGGCCCAAACTCACAACAAGAAAGTGAATAGAGTCGTTGATGGATCCATGACAGGCGACGGGTGACGGGCCCTTACTACAGTTAATATGTAGGCACCCGTACCACAGGTCGCCGTGGGATTATGATGAGATTGGTACTAATCTGGGAAACCAGTAAAGATCCACGACAGCGCCTATAGGCTTTGGTGCCGGGAACTCGGACAGCTCGAGATTAAGCAATAATAGGAGGCTGATGAAACACCATGAGGTGTTCGTCGCATGTTCAGACAGACGCGAAGTGGTGTTAGAGACTATACTGGCTGTCAATGATTGGATGTGAGCCTCTCAAATTACAGCGAATTTGGTTGTAGGTGGTTGACAGCCAATGACCTAACGAGGAGCCCTGAAAGGTGATAGGCAGTAAGCGCCGCAATGGAGTCTTGGAACAACCCTCGACGAATGTTGACGTGTACCAAGAACTGGGTAAGCAAGGTACGGAATGCGGCACAGGACGGGCGCTTAAGCGCAGGGCGTCAAAGGGAGCGCAAAAGCGAGGCAAGACGAGGATACTCGGCTATGAGACGAAGCAATGCAACGGTCGGGCACAGCGAAGCACAACAAAGGCAAGGCAAAGCTTGAACGAAGAGCCGAGGGCGGCTAATGAAGCTGATTGCCTGTCTGCTTGCTTGCTTGCGACGCTCGAGTAAAAGTCGTGACCCAGGAGTGGTCGATGCTGCAAAGGTGCGCGGACAGTTTGGATAGTATGGTCCCACTAACAAGAGAATACGGATGGACGCAGGTCGTGAATAGACGGACTCTCTCTCGCTAGTTTGCGTTTAGGTGGTCTCAGTCTCAGTCACAGTCGCATTCGCAGTCTTAGACGAGGAATGAATGGGGAAAAGTAAAAAAAGGGAGCCCAAAGATGCAGAATGTTAGATCGAAGAAGAAAAGAAGGTGAGACTTTTTGGATGGGGAGGAATATTGGATTTGAGATTGCGGAAAGAGCGGGAGAGACCCAATTCTGGCCAAGATGGGGAAATAATGCTCCTTCCTTTCTTCACATTAATTAGGCCTTACGTAGTTAAAAAGGTAAAGGCCTCGCCAATCTAAGGCCAACTCGGAATAAGAAATGCCATTGTCATTGGAAGAGACAGGTAATATTTCAGCCATGGATGTCAAGTGACAGGTCCAGTTCAGCCCAGCTCAGCCAGGTTTGAATATTGGCCTTTCCAGTTGCGATATCGTTCCGGTTCGCCAGTGAGACCAACCAAACCATGCACGAGGCATCAAGGGGGGCTCTACGCATATGGGGGTAGTATTGGCCTATTGGTCTGTTTGAGCATGCGCTATGGAATATTGCCTGCTCCTCGAAGCTTCCCGCCTTTTGATCATCGCCAATGAATAGCACACACCGCAAGCGTCTTGTAAGGATCGGCATCTTCATGTCTCGGTTTGATAAGTGTTGATCAACAACTTAAAGATAAACACAACGAGTCAAAGAAAAGGCAGAGACATTCTGCATATTGTACCACAATCAACAAAGACAAAAGACTAAGAATTCAGGGGAACAAGGGCGATCATCTGCATCGCGAAAGACAAGGAACCCAAGTCTCTGGAACATTGGTCAACCGTGATTGGTCCACTAGCCTTCTCTGATCGAACTGAACCTGATCTCCTTAACTCAAATAGGCTCTAGCGTTCAGCCTGAGACCAAGGTGGGTCGGCTTGTGACAGGGGCCTCTATGAAGCTAAGCCAGGGTACTGGGAACTCCTTAGCACAGAGAAGGGCGTCATAAAAGATGGGGCATTTTCTGTCTGCCAAAGTTGATAGCTTGCACGAATTATTCCTGACCATGAGCTTCGCTAATTATCATGGGTTGGCAAATCAAAAGGGGAGGGACGGGTGCTGTTAGGATTGGCCAGACACATCTGCAATACAGCTCGGCAAGTTGCCAATAGTCTCCTGCAAGAGATCAGCTGGAATAAACAACTCACTCACTCAGTCTCTGCATTGCGACATGATGAAGAAATCAAGTCAGGATGAATCACTCTTCAGACAAAATCAAGAATTGCAGGCTCCAAAACCAATGCTACTCAGCTGTGACCAAAGGGGCAGAGAGGGTGAGCTCCATTCCCGGCCTCCACTAATACCTTGAGTGGAAATTCAGGGTCCTCTTAGCTACGGCCAGTGAAAACCTTCGGTCTGAAACTCGCCTGAGCTGTCTTGAGAAGCGAGCGTTTAGTCCTCAAAGCTCAAGGGAGAGACAAAAAGTCAGCGGGTTTTTGACGGAAAACAGGCCAGAACCGGACAGAATGGGCCGCATGCATCAATTGTCCTAGGGAAAGACGAGACAATAAGCCAAGACAGAGCTGGTTGCGGCTTACATTGCAGTTGGAATGGCATCAACCACATGCTGTGATGTCTATTGGTGTCCGGATCAACCACGTCAGTCATCACCGTTGACAACAGCCACAAAATATCATCAGCGTTACCAACGCCTTTTGGGTGCATATGCACAATCAATTACACAACTGACAGAATGCATGTTATCAACTCTATTTGCTTTTTTGTCTTATCTTTTGTCTTGTCTCGGATGCATCAAGCCTACATCCGCCCTGCATCATCGTCCCCCCAACGGTATTCATTGTTTTCTTTTTTATTGGTAAATCACGTCACGAAGTCCTCATGTCTGAATCTTTCCAAGGAAGTTCCATTGCCAAGTCATGCCTTTCTTGCTTTTCACCCCGATCTCTATCTTAGCCCCAATTTCAAGAGACCCAGTTTCTGGTGGAGGACTATATCTCCCTCCCAAGCTTTCTCCCTGAACGTGGATGTGGATACGTCGATGAGACGATGAGTCGAGAAAGAAAACATTTACCAAGAATTGATGGTTCGTCTTTGACAGGACGCCAAGACGGAAGACAACAAAGGATCTTCCCTGATTGTGGCTTCGGATGTTGTGAAATTCTCTCTTCCCTCTAAACATATGGATACCTGTACAACAGCGTACATGATTCTAAGGCCGAGACAATCATTCAATGTTTCTCCCGGGTCGCAGGAACTCATCCGTCCTGTCAATGTGAATCGTGTCACAAGAATACAGAGACGCTCAATATCTGATGAACTACACCCAGTGAATATCGTCATCTCTGATACCAGCTTCAACAAGGGAACCTATCGGTCCGGAACTTGACTTTAGTCCCAGATTCCAAACAAACCAAAAACGGCGCTTGATGATCTTCAATGTTTCTAGATTATTCCCAGCCGCTGGTGGTTCTGTCATTTCCCCCGTGTAGAGAGCCTCCACCTGATCAAAGCGTTTGTTTCGTTGTTTCGTCGTTGATAAAAAAATCCGTTGTTTGTTAGAGGCTATCCCCCTGGTCTATACCTAATTTCCATCAAGGTCATAGGACTTCAAGATTGTTTCTCGTAGAGCTGAAATGTGGAGTTTATCTCTGTAGATGGAAGTGATGCTCATCTCCATTTCTGATCACTCTCACTTAGCAGGCTGGTTCAGTGCGTACCATATTCTTACACGTCACATTCCCCCAACGTCTCAACAGATCACATAACACTTAATAGCGAGCAAAAATATGCCGTTGTCATCCTAATATGGAAAAGTTGGTACGCTACGATACATGACATGCATATGATATATCCATTCACAAGATCGAAGACCTCGTTCTTCCTAAGCCGAGCTGCTACTATAGGGTAGGCTAACTACTCTAAGATAATACTGAGTAGTCTCGATTTCAACAATTGTTTAATACCGTATCAAATAAACAGTTATGTTGATATAATCCCTAGTGCTACTATACGGTGACCTGGAAGACTCCTCTCGTAATCCATACGCCGAGATCCTGGCTGTGGCCTTGCCTCAAACATTCGGCAATCCCTCTCAAATGCTAGTTGTTGAAGTACCACGGTCAATTACTTGCCTGATGCCCTTGAAAGTCATAAATCAATGGCCAATCTGCGATTACAACAATGACTGCAAATGGCGATGCCCCATACCCTCAATCTCTAGATAGTCACATCGATGTTCCTCTTGTATCGCCTAGAGAAGAATGTCCTGCCCCAAGGAACAGTGAACCCCATATCAAACCAGAGACAGAGTTATTGTAAATGTATCAGTGACAGGTTACCACGTTGGCATTTGAAAGATATTGACACGGGCTACAGAAATAATTGTTAATATTCTGTTCCTGGGGGCTATCCTGAGAACCAAACCGAGACACAGCGTCGTACATCTGCGCAGATATCCATCTTCCCATTGTGTTTCTTCCTCCTTCTGGTCATGCCCGTTCCTGATACACAGGAACAGGGACCCAAGGCCTATCATCTCACATACTACTTGTGCGCCGTTACCAAACCCAACCCTGTATCTCATTCTTAACAATAATGGTACAAATCCAGATGTAAAGCAAACAAGGTGGAAACCTTCGTCCACCCGACACCGCCGTTCTCGGAAGGTCAGCCCTGCCACTGCACTACCAGACCCTTGAATTGCGGCGATAGGGCTAGTGGCAGGATAAGAATGGTAGTAAGAATAACGAGAGTAGGAAGAACATATTAGGCCCAAGGAGTTGGTCCATCAGGCGCCTCATTAAAGCCATGAATTAAAGGTTGATAATATTACCGCAAGCTTCGAGCCGTGATGATAAGTGTCGATGTTGAAAGTGCCGTCATGCCCAAACCGATCCAAAACCGTAACAAAAAGCGCCTCCTGATAAGAGTAAACAACCATATCGCAATCCGGCGATACCCAAATAATCGAATACTGATGCTTGGTTTTCTTGTTTTTGTTGGGACTGAATAATCATGTGCTCCTTATGCTGAAATCAAAAAGTTCATATGCCAATGTCTCAAAACAAAATCTACTGAGCCTTTTCCTCGACCTTGGCCTTCTTTTGACCAGGCTTGTTGCTCTTGGAGCCCCTGTACTTGGTATCGAGAAGAGTGTCCCAGAAAGTGAAGAAGGGCTGAGCAAAGTTGGTCTTGATGCCCCAGTGTTGGTGGTGGATGTCATGGTATGCGGCGTTGTTGCTAGTAACGATCTGAAGAGGGTCCCAGGGGAACGCGTAACCGCAGTGGTCGTCGACTGTCTTGATTGTGGACATTGAGAAGAAGAAAATGCCCTGGCGCAAAGTCATGCGGGTGACCTTGAATGCGACAGCGGCGCCGAGTGTGTCGAGCAGGAATCCCTCAACAGGGTGGTTGTAGAGAGCACCATAGGCGTAAGGCACATAGAGACGGTGGTGGCGGGAGTGGAAGTGAACTGTTGAAATGAGTTAGCGATCGCGATATTGGAATGGGAGCATGTATGTCGCGTGAAGGAAACTTACCATACAACCACTTGTTAACATGCATCAATCGGTGGAGGAAGTATTGCCAAGTATCGATGATAGCAGCGCCAATAAAGTACTGAACAGCAGGGATCAGGAAGTAGTAGATGGTCTTGGCCAATGTCATCTCCCAAGAGGCGAAAGCAGGTTCAGAGTTCGCGCCCACAAGCGATGGGTAGTAACCACCAGCAACAGCCCCGGCCAGCAGGGGATGAGTGTCAAGGAGACTCTTCGAGATTGCTGTAGCATTGAGACCGACGAGACCGAGCACAGTTGGGAGAGCTCGTTGCGCGATACGGATGCGGGTAGCCCAGACTGCAACGTCATATTCACTCTTTCCAATCATCTCCGGAGGCTCAGACAACGCAAGAAGAGCGCCGGTGACGACCTGGATGATCTGCTGCAGGATAACATCGCGGGCGACCTCAAAGCGGGAGACGTGGTTGCGCTTGGTGATTTCTTCGGGCGTGTGTAGTCGATATTGGGGGAACCAGTCGTTGACGTCGATTGCATGGAATGTCAGGGACAGGACCCAGTACACAACAACAGGGAGTAACAAATTGAGCCAAAAGTCGGAGACCCAAGGAAAGAGATCAGGCTGGACCTCAAGACTAAATGTTGGCAGCGGTGGTAAGGCTGTTTCGAAGAGCGTATGGTTGAACGAAGTGCCGGCCACGGCCATGGCGGAGCCGTCGGCGAGAATGGAGCTGTCGTTGCCCATGACGGGTTCAGAAATTAAATTGATAAGGTATCGATGCGGTCGCGTTATAACGTTTAGTTGGTGATGTTGTGAAGGAGTGAAAGGAGAAAATTCAGTTCCGTACGGGAGGCGAAACTGTAAGCGACAAAACGAAACAAACAATTAACAGAGTCTCGATCAACAAATGAAGGTAGGAAGAGTTAGAGGTTAGACCTGGAGGATACAAGAGATTTAAGAAAAGGGAGCGTCGATGTCGATTGCGATGGCAATGGCAAGTTAATAAAACCCGACCCAAGGCAAGGTACAGTACCTAACGTAGCTTGATTTGGGGGGGAGAAGATTAGATTAAGGCTCGTGTCGTCCAATCGCTCGCGCCGCTGGGTCACTTAAAGTGGCAACCCACCTCAGGTACAAGCGAAAAAACACTGATGATACAGTATCTGCAGACACGGAGGCAGCCCTGCGCCCTGCTTTTTGGCCCGGGAGCTTCGGAGTCGAGTACAAAGTAAATCAGCGACAGGACTGTGCAACTGGAAAAGGTCCAATTATTCCAAACCCACGCCAAGAGACTAATCAATCTCCTTTTGTAGATGATACTTTGCGGATGTGACATTCTCTGCGTTATTTCATGTACAAGTGTCTTTGCAATTCTTAAAATCGACATCTCCTGAAGGGCAATTCCATGAGGTCGCATCATGGCCATGGCCATGGCCGGGAGTGGCGGATCAGCCCACGCGTTAAACAGTCAGTGACTTTGTCAAATCACATGTGTTAATCTAAGATCACACTCAGCTTTGTGATATCTTTAAAGGGGCTTCACATTCTGTCATTGCTCAATGGACTCAGAAAACGTACGAATATCTTACGCCTGTCCTCCCCGTCAATTCATGTTGGTGCTCCATCGCCTGTTCATGCCTCTAAACATAGGGCAAGCCTTGCGAAGCCTCTTGTGGCTCATACCACTGAAACGTCACCAACAGGTCATATGTCTGCTGTCAAGGCAGAGTAGCTGCTTACAGCTCGTCTGAATCTTTAAATTAACTGAACCGAGACGCAGATGGATCATGCCAGCCCAGCTCAGCCGTTATTTTGTAGATTCTCTTTCCCTGAGCATGGCATGAAGCAGTTCGGTTACAATCCGCGTATTAAATCCGGGGCAAACATGACCCCTGGCTGATTTTGTCAGGCGTTGAAGATCATAAGTCCTCTCGGACCCCGGGTGCTAAGCCTGATTTCGGCTGCTTGGGACTTGGGAAAATACTCACTGTATGGGACATGCAATGCTAGTAATCGGCAGTACATGTGTTTTCCATGACGCGTGAGATGCAGCTCAGCAGTGCCGTCCGCGGTGTAATTCTATTGGGTTAGAGCTGGCCTATTATATTACATTGTTGTCCGCGGATCAAAGTTCGCTTTCACCACTCGTCGGAGGATAGCCAGCTTGGTGGTCAGCCCAGGTAGTTTTCGCTCGCTAGCCAGGGGATCACTCAAGACATCTGCAATCCTTCCTTGCTAACAACTATACCGAAAAGTTTTTGTCTATCCTAAGTTGATAGCTTGTCGCTAAAAAGCTCACAATGCTAAAATCTATGCTCTAGTTTAGTATATTCCTCCTGTCACTTTAACTCTTCTTCCAAAACGTGATATGAGCAGAGAGACCGATTTGGTGTTTTCGAGGCCCACTCTCTGAAATTGATTGGTTCACAAGAACCGGCCACGGAAAAACTTTACGGCGTCCTTCAGTGAGCTTTTTCAGTTTGCGTGCCGCTAATGTACTCGAGCCCCCACTACCCCGCCACTGGCTCTAGATTTTTATTATCATCAGGCTCTGTTTCTCCCTTTGGCTTTGCTCCTCTTCGCCAGTCTCATCAGCTTCATTTTCTCCTCTTCTCCATCCCATCCCATCCTCAAAGGTCTAATCGACTTCAACCGTCAAAATGCTTATCTACAAGGTACGACCAAGAACAAAACCGTCTCATCGCCCTCAGCAGTACCCCGCCTACTCTTACCCCGCGCTCGATTCTTGTCTTGTCTTATTCGCATGATCTGTCGCTGAACCCCGCAACAATAGGATATCCTCACCGGTGACGAGCTCATCTCCGACTCCTACGATCTCAAGGAGGTCGATGGCATCGTCTACGAGGCCGACTGTGCCATGATCGAGGAGGGAGGTCTTAACGTCGGTACGTGACGGTCATAGCCTCAGGGCTCGTGTAAAACAAGGTTCAATTTTGCCCTAACACCATAATTCACAGATATCGGTGCCAACGCTTCCGCCGAGGAGGCTGCCGAGGATCTCGATGACCAGGTCACCAAGGTCAACAACATCGTCAGCTCTTTCCGTCTCCAGGAGACCTCTTTCGACAAGAAGAGCTACCTCACCTACCTCAAGGGTACATAGAAGCCTTCCCATTGAGATCCACGATACCAGAAGTTAACACCAATTCCAGGTTACATGAAGGCTGTCAAGGCTGCTCTCCAAGAGAAGGGTGCTCCCGCCGAGGAGATCACTGCCTTCGAGAAGGGTGCCCAGAACTATGTCAAGAACGTCGTCCTTGCCAAGTTCAAGGACTTCGAGTTCCTTACTGGCGAGTCCATGAACCCCGACGGAATGTACGTTTGCCCTTTATTACTGAGTCCGTGTTCTTTAGGAGACTAATCGTTTACAGGGTTGTCCTCCTCAACTACCGTGATGATGGTGTCACTCCCTACATCACCGTCTGGAAGCACGGTCTCACCGAGATGAAGGTCTAAGGTGGAGGTAGTGACGTGGTGATGTTTTTGGTCCGCCTTATTTGTGACGACAGACGGACAAGCAGTTATTTAGATTACGAGCCACACGAATCTCGTTCTCGGCGCTTGGTATATCCCCGAGATATTGCGATGAGATGAACAAAAAAGAAAGAAGTCATGAGTTCCAACCAATTTGTATTTTTGACCCATTTTTGCAGTGATGAAAGCGATTCTTGATCCAACGAAAAAGAAAAAGAAAACTCCCTAAGATGCGCGCCTGGCAATGCTGTATGTCTAACACGGGTTCTCGTAACTTAAAATTGCGGCCTAGTTGCCATAGGAATGGGCGGTGGTTCATCGCTGGTAGCAGCAGCTGAAGCACCCATAAGAGCTGGCTTCTTCTTTGGCGGAGGTGGAGGAGGCTTCTTCTTTCCAACAACACTGGCCAATCCGGGAGATGCTGGTGCAGGGGGGGTATCTTCGTTTTGGCTTTGTGTTTGGTTGCCTTGGAACCTAGAATATGAGCTTTGTGCCTTGTCAAGAAGTCCATACTTTTGATTCAGGTTGTTTGCCGTTTTGGCTCCAGCAGCAACTTGTTCACCATGACGTTGGCGGAAGTTGTTGGCTGTACTGGCAGCAGCTCGGGCATCGGAGAAAGAGACCGAAGAAGGATCCTTTTGGAAAGATGAGGCAGTCTTGAGAGCGGCTTGCTTCTGAGCCCATGTGGTACCCTCGGTAGGTGGTGGAGGTGCTGCTGCATTAGCGTTAGATGATGTTCCAAGCTTCGAGAATCGGTTCTGCAGTTCGCTCATGTGTGACGCAGCAGGTGCTGGAGGTGGTGAAGCGACACCAGGTCGTGGAGGTTGAGGTGGGCTAGGCGATGCTTCGGCTGCCGGGCTGGAACGACCAATACCAAAGCCAGGAACTGATATCCCTGCCGCACCAAGACGATTGACTGCTCCTTGATTCAATAGACCGTTGCCTGTAGGTGCAGGACTAGCAGAGGGAGAGCTCGCAACTGTGCTTCCAGAATTGGTCCTTGGGGGCAGACGTGGTGGTAAGCTCGGAGGTGCAGCTCTTGCTCCTCCTCCTACACCAGCCATAGCAGATTGATATGAAGGCGGTTGGCCCGAACGTCCGTCAGCACCATCTCTGCGGCCGGGCGGCTTCGGTAGGTTATCTGTTGAAAGACCTGTAGTATTTGTGCGATAAGGACCACGAGGTTGAGGTTGTTCCTCATATTCCTCCTCGGGCTCGGCATATACGGGTTCTTGAGGGGCTGGTGCTCTCGGGTCCTGGTATTTCGAAGGAGCGGTGATAACCTTTCTAGGTGCCGACTCTGTCTTTGGAGCTGCTGGAATAAGGCCAGAACCGGTACGTTTGGGAGGCGGTGCAAAACTTGAAGGGTCCTTTAGTTGGGACAGTGGAACAGAAACGTGACTGCTTCGGTCCTCATCTTCAGACTTTCCTCTCCCAACGAGGCCTTTCTGTAATGATGTTAGCCATTGATATCAGCAGCAGGTGAGAAAGAGGGGACTGCTTACAACCTGACCTTTCAAGCTACTTCCAGACTTTTCAGGGTGCCACCCATTTTTCATCATATCCTTGTATTTGGACATAGCGAAGACTTAAAGATATTGCTATAGGAATGAAGGAGTGAGGTTGGGATAAACGAGCCGCTGAAGGTTTACCCGCAGTTCCATTTGGGCCTAAATCCACTGAGCACGGGAGAGTGACGTACAGTTCTGCCGAGCCACTGAAGATCCGTCAGTCAGTCAAGCCACAAGTTCGCGGGGTTGTTTTTTGACAGTTGGGTTTCAGTGCTGACGCCTTGCGATTTAGGTGTCAATTAACTGGACTTGACTTCTCATGATGGGATAGAAATTCCATGAGTTTGTAGCTGATCATATATATCAATTTATGAAAATATTACACAGAATTACTCTGTCAATTCATGCGAATTTTCTGACAAAAAACTGAATTGCATTGTAGCAGGCGATTACCGGCGCACGAATTGAG
Source organism: Fusarium sp. NRRL 66894 (assembly GCA_014824365.1). Taxonomy (NCBI): domain Eukaryota; kingdom Fungi; phylum Ascomycota; class Sordariomycetes; order Hypocreales; family Nectriaceae; genus Fusarium; species Fusarium sp. NRRL 66894. Next base: position 26,590 of record JABEEQ010001681.1, on the reverse strand, counting down.
CATTTCTCAGACGCGTCTCTTCCATTTACGCGTCTAATCACTTAAACTACTTCAACACTTCAAACTTTCTACACATAACGACAAATCAAAATGGCAGCGCAACAAAACTCAGACTATGAACTGTTAACAGAGCATTTTGGATACCCTCCAGTTGTACGTTGACACTGGTAATATCACGTAACTAGCACTAACGCCTCACAGTCCCTCCTCGACGACATCATCAACACTGTCAATGTCCTCGCCGACCGTGCCCTCGACTCAGTCGAACGTCTTCTTCTCTCTATTCCACCGCAATCATTAGGGTTCTCCAACAAACATGCCTCGAAAGATGGAACACCGGCTCTACCGCCCGACGAAGCAGCCAAGCTAGAGATTGAACATGGCACACACCAGCTCGAAACTCTTCTCAACGCGTCCATCGACAAGAACTTCGATTTGTTCGAGCTTTACACGATGCGCAATATCCTAACTGTGCGACCAGATGATCAACCATATATGCGTCTGGCGCACTACGAGGGCTTGGATTTCTCTGGATTAGAAGGCCCTGATCGACCCACAACAGAGTCTGTGACTGCGCTGCGAAGGAGATTACATGCTAGCCAGCGACTACACACAGCACTCGAGTCTGAGAGAGCCCGAAATGATGCCCTGCTTGGAAAATTAAGGTCTGTGCTGGGTGTTGTGCCTGGCAATGTGAAAGCAGAGGAGGGACAGGCTCAGGCACCAGACGGTTCGGCTTTTGGATTCTTGCGCAACAAGGCAAGTCTTCAGGCCGCTGGAGCCGATAAACCCATCGCGACGACAACAGAATTCACCCTCTCACAATTACAAGCACTTCGCGCTCTGTCGACATCACTACGTACATTGCTTCCCGACCTTGGTCCTACGGATGCAGACACCCAAATGGATGATGCCTCAAGTAGCTCACGGACATGGAGACGTGAGCGTGTGGAATATGTCGAGGGTGCATCTCGGAAATATCTCGAGACAGCCAGAGGTCTGGAGCTTGGAGACCAGGGCGAAGTGCGTGATGGTGAGTGGCAGGGCGAGGGACGTAAGATTACGAGAAGCGATGTCGAGGGGCTGGAACAAGTGGCTGCTATGCTTGGGCAGAAGTCAACGACGACAGGCGAAGCTTCTGGTGAAGGAGAACCGATGGATCAATCATAGGCCGAGAACTGCAATTTTGATATGTCATGTTGAATTGGTAACTTGAAAGGCGTTAGGCGAACGAGAAAACGGTCTATATCATATCTTTGGCAATGAAAGTTTTGTCATGTTTTTAATATACAAAACAGGTGCTTCGAAGCATGATCAACACAACATCTATCCCAGCGAGGTATATACCTCTAGTACATGTCTAACCCTCGACTAGTGATACATTTTTCTCATCCCATCACGCGAAAAGCTTACTTCCTCCTTGTTTTCTCTATGAACGCGCATACTGCCTCAACTTCTGGCTGTCTATCAAACCATTATGCTGAGCCAGATACCAAAAATGGTGTCTCCAATATCTCTCATTCGCACTCTTACTCTCCCTATCATGAAGCTTATGCTTCAGAACGACATCCACAACTCTCTTGGCCGAATCCATGTCCCCGTTCTCAAGAAGCGCTTGCATCAGTTCCTTGAGACACGAGAGCGATGTCACGGGGCGACCGGACTCGGCGAGATCGTCAAAGATAGACATGGCTTCTCGAACATCACCACCGATGGCGTGGGCGGTCATAACTCGCTCCCACAGAGTCTGGTCACCGGTGGACACTTTTGTCAGATTGTTGCCCTTGAGCAAATTGCGGATCTTGTTGATATCGGGAGGATCATGACGAAGGGCGCGCTCAACCAGAATAGTGATCATGTGTGGTGTCAGAACAGAACCGAAGCCATTGCTACGCATGTGTTGTTGCAATGCTGCAATGACATCGTCTGAGCAGTTGGGAAGACCATCAAGAGCATAAAGCATCTTGCCATATGTCTCAAGATTGGGCTTGAGTCCAGCTTGTTCAATATCGTTAAAGACGGCTTTGATAGCAGCAACCTGCTCCTCAGCGCTGGCATCTTCCATGCGGCCAATGACAGCCTCGAGTAAAATGGTAAAGGTGGCAGAGTCGGGTTCGATACCCTCCCTCTGCATGGACTTTAAGAGCTCGTCGACATCCTTGTGATGGCCCATGCGAATAGTCTCGCGGATAAGAATGTTGTAGGTTCGAGTATTTGGTGCGAGACCTTGTTTTCCAGCCCAGGCCAGCAGATCGTGCGCCGCCTTGGGGTCTGCGTTCAACAAACTCTTGAAGGCAGCGTTGACGGCCTCGATACTAGGCTCAACAGCTTGAGATTGTTTCCCTTGCTTAACAGCACGATGCCAGTTTTCTACCAACTCCGCAAGCGCCTGTAGACCCTTCTGATGCTGACCAAGCTCAATAAGCGCCGACACACGCTCAGTCCATATGACAGCGTCGAGCTTCATGCCAGACTGGACAAGCTGGCTCCATAATGCCTCGATCTTGCCAATATCCTTGCACATCTTCCATCCGTGCATCATGCTTGTATAAGTTCTGACTGTTGGCTCAACCTCCAGCGAGTGCATCAGATCGAGTGTTTCCTGAACTCTTGGAGATCGGCGGACTGCACACCATACGAATATCCAAAAATCGAGGAATTCACGATCGTGAGCCAGCTGGGGTTTAATACCCGGGTTGTCTCGCAAGGCCACCAACATTGCGTCCCAGACGGAGCCAATGGCACCTCTGTCGCGTGCCCTATAAGCTGCTCGCAGTTGCTTGTGAAAGTTGTTGAGACTGTTTCTCGCCCCCGGATCTGGGCCCTGAGATGATGCTTTTACCCAGGCGTGGGATTCGCCCGAGATCATAGTTGATGCAATCGCCCATTGTTCTGTGACATACTCCTTGAGCGCGGTCAGTCTCTCAGGAGAAATGCTTGAGGATTTTGCCACGATAGTATCAATATCAGCCTGTTTGATTTTGTACTTGGATAACACAGCTCGGACAAGTATTAGTAAAGGCGACAACTGCGTCTTGTAATCGGGACCAGAATATCTCTTATCTGAAGCGATAGCGAGAGTAGCCAATAGTGAAGGAATAACTTCAAGGGCTTGAGGCGGTGGCAGCTGAAGAAACATAGAGGCCAACGCTCGAGATGCCTGTATCCCTGCTTGTACTGAGGCGCCACCCCTGCTATACTCGGTATCTTTCAACACCTCTGTCACGCTGGGTAGTGCGAAGCGCGCCTCCTTGTTGGCTTCGCTAGGTCTCTTGAGCTGAGAAATATGCTGCCACATTTTAAGAATCTCCTGCCTCAGTTCAGTGCGCTCAATGGACCCATTCTTGTGTTGTGAGGTCCTAGCACACATGTTGAGGATGAGATCATTCCGTATGCGGAGGCTATAGTCCCCAAGTGCCCTGTACTTCTCAGCTATATCATGACTGTTCTTGTATAGGCCATTTTGAAGCATGTAGCCACACTCATTGCCGAGTAGTTGGGTTACAGCTGTGTAGATAGCCTTGGGGATCTGGCCTTCAAGTCCTTGGATGCTCGGCCAGATCTCGTCGCGAAAGATGTTGTAGCGTTCATCAGGGTGGACTCCTCTGGAGGTAACTTCTTTGAGTCTTGTGATGATTTCGAGCTCATTGAGTATAGGCATAGGCACACTGACAGCCTCGGTGCTTGGGGTAGCTTCAGGATCCGCACGGCTCACAATTTCTTTGAAGAGCGCCAATGTCGGGTCCTGGTCTGATTTCTGCTTATATTTGAAGGCATTGAATCCTTTTCTTGGCCCATTGTGGCGTTGTTTTGACTCTCTGCTAGGGTTGGCTGACTGTGAAGCTGTCCTTGTCCTGGTCCTCGGCGTATCAGGAATCTCAGCCGTGGTTGAATACGAAGCTACAGCCCCAAGCCGCTTGGCTGAGGCCGGAACTGATCGCAACTGCGATGAACATCTTGAACAGGCTGTCCGAGATGCGTACATGTCGTAAGGCCCCGGGGGGTTTTGGTGGGTGCAGTTGCAATATGTAACTCAGTTGACGTACTTGGGGTCACTATTTTCATGAAGCTGATGGACCGAGGTGAGGAGCCAATCAGATGGCTTTTCGCATCCCACCTCGGTAAATTTCGGTGTAGTATGTACCGGGTAGGTGGCTACCTTAGGTGAAGGCAATCAACCAACTTATTTGCAGGCATTCATTGTACTTAAAAGACGAGGTACAATGTTGCGGTTTTGTCATGTTTTGGCAGTTCAAAATAATATCGTCATTCTTCTTCATTACCTTAATGAATGAATGACTCGTTTCTATCGGGCTGCTTTAAGCTCATCGTAGCATCTCAGTTATACGGTAGCACTAAACTCTCCATCAATCTCAATAATCTTTTCCACACTTTTCTTATAACCCTCCTCATTCTCAATCAGCTCAACATACTCCGCCACTTTAGGAAACTCTGACTTCCAAGAGCCATTCTCAAAGGTTCCAAAGTTGTCAAGCTCGTCCTTGGCAGCGATCAATGGGAAGCTCAATAAGATATCCGCGGCAGTGAGTTGTGGGCCACAGATGTACTTGCCACCTGATGTAGTGAGGTGGCCTTCAATCATCTTGAGGTTAGCGCGCACATTGGGGAAGATGAAGGCGGAGAAGATGCGATTGGCCAGAATTGTTGATATAGGGCGGATGAGGAAAGGAACTTGGGGAGATTTGAGGGCTGTATAACGAGTCAGTGACAACTGATTGATATGAGAAAGATAGTTAACATACCGCTGACAACGAGGGCCATGACCAGAGGAGGCATGAGACTACCCTCGCAATAGTGAAGATAGTACTGATATCTCATCCAAGCCTCAGTCTCGCCACCAATCTTGCCCTCCATACCCTCCTTCCATCGCTGAGGCACCAGCTTCTTACCCTCAGGCACATTCTCCGCAAGATACTGAGTAATGAAGCCACTCTCAGCCAGAGTGATAGGCTCAGCGTCTTCAGCGGCACCAGCAGGTCTGATCTGAATCACAGGCGACTTGCCCAGTGGGTGCACCTCTTGCAGCTCTGGGGGAGCCATCATGGTCTTCTTGTTGCGGTGGAAGATCTCAAGCTCATAGGGCAGATTGAGCTCTTGGAGCAGCCAGAGGATGCGCTGGGAGCGCGACTTGTCGAGCCTGAGTTGGTTAGTTAGTATTGAGCGAGAGCACTATGATGTATAAATGAGACATACCAGAATAGCTTGACGTGGGGTAATTCGTTTGAAGCCATGGTTATGTACTGTGAACGGTGTAAAACAGTGTATTAAGATGAATCAATTGACAATAATGGAAATTGGTTCTATGTCAGCATTGCAGAACGTTCGGGAGCCTCAAATTTATATGGCTCATTAGTCTCGGCCAAGGTTCCAAATATGGCCGGCCTAAATATGATATGCGACCATGATGCATCATTTTTGGTTGGCTGGTCGATGTCGATCCATAAATAAAGGACCGGGAGCATCACATGTGCCGAGTCTTCGGGTCGATCCCTTTAGCAAGTATTGTATGCATTTTCTGATTTTGTCTTGTCTTGCCCTCCCCTGTCTTTGTCTCATACAAAGAAAGGCCCAGTTTGAAAGCCTCTATTCTAGTTACAGTATTTCTTTCTATGCCACTTCCAAATGCTGCCGGTTGCCATGTGATGCGATGCGTTTCTCTCCCTCCCTGAACCCCTTCCACAAAAGCAAATATAGGGAACCAAACGCCTTTTGCTCTAAGACTCCTCCAATCCAGGCTTTGCGCCAAAATCAACACGCTGTGACCATCGCCAAGTCCGCTGTAAAAATCCATCGAAATCCTTTTCTGGATGCTTTCACCATGTCTTTCCTTTGCTATGCAATCAATTCACACATCAGACAACATTCTGATACGTAACTGAAATTACTTCATAAGCAATACAGAACTTTCTTCAACGTCGTCGAGACTTTGCTGCTGGGGCTGGCGCGTCGTTAATAGCCTCCCGCTTTCGTGTCTGCTTTCGAGATCTGGGTGGTGGCGGGGGATCACTGTGTAAGTGTCCTAGTTCCTCCAGCGCGGTCGTGTTCTCCCACTGGAGACTGCGATAGTTGGGCGCCTCCGGCGACTTGTCCCGGATACGCGTGCTCATTCGCTTGTGATTCTCCTCTTTCTTGTCACCATCTTCCTCCTTGGACAGGTAGGCCTTGCGGCTCTCCATATGTTTGGCGATCTTGTCCTTGAAACTTAAGAGTTCCTTTCGAAGCTTGAGTTCGTTGAACCCACGAGGATCCAACCATTTGATGAGCTCATCTACGTGCGCAGGTTCCGAGATGTAGCCCCACTGATGAGCGTTGAAGACGCTGGTATTAGCCTCTTCCATAGCCTTTCGCTCCGAAACAGTCATGTTGAACTTTTCCTTGTACTCTTCCTGGAGTTCAGCAGGCAGGTCGATGTATCCTTCTCGCTCAAGCTCGTCAGGTCCTTGAACCCAGATCAGACCATTGGCGTAATCCGCCGATGCGGTCGAGCTATCAGGAAGTCCACCATACGGCATGCCATTTCGTTCAAACCAATAGTACCGGTTCCAGAAGCGATCCTTTCCAAGTACTCGAGTCCGAGGGCAGTCAGCCTCGCGCAGATCGTTTTCAATGACGGCAATCTCCTCCTCACACTTTTTGATGACTTCCTCTTTCTTCTGAATATCTTTCAGGAGTTTGGTGAACTGCTTTGATTGGGTTGGCGGTTTAGGCGTCTTGGCAACCTTCTCTTTCTTGCGAGCCTCTTCTTCCTCTTGCTTACGCTGCTTAGCCGTCTGAGGTCGTCGTCGCTTGCGAGCCGATGGATCATCTTCGGTTTCTTCGCCATCTCCCCCTCGTGAAATAATGGAATCTTCGGGATCCGCCATTTTTACGTCTGCATCCTCTTCCTTTGGTGGGGAAGGAGGCATGTTCTCTGGTAGGAGGATCTTTTTCTGCTCATTGAGTTGACGCAGATCTTCAATGCTGTATAGATTATTAGCATTCGCCACCAGGTGGGAAAGATTGGCTCTTAACTTACGCTTGTTTACGTTGCCGCTGCCATTCAATCCTCTCCTTGCGGTATGTGGTCATGGTTTCGCTGCAGTCTTCCATGTAGCCTCGCATGGCCTTGGTCTCAGTGGTCAACATGCAGATTATCTGCAAAGCTTTGACACGCAGGTTGACATCGAGTTGGGCGTATCGCTGCTTGACAGTTTCTTGAGTAGCATCAACTCCAGCAGGCACAAGGAGGTGCAAGAGCTCCTCGCAAACCTCATGTCGACGTTCGTTCTTTGAAAGCTGATGGAGAAGGCCAACCATAATTCGCTCCCATCCTCCGTTAGTAAAGTCTCGCTTTCGAAGGTGTTCGATCCAGTCGTAATCCTTGAGAAGTTGCTCAGCGCGATGCTTAGTCTCCTCCTCGCTTTCCTTCTCAGCGGCTGCGGCCTCGGCAGCCAAACGCTCTGCTTCCGCCTTAGCAAGACTACTGCGGGTAGCTCGCCCAACTGGCCTGGCCTCGGGCTCAGGAGTTGGCAGAGCGCTGGCATCCTCATCACTGTCCTCGTCGCTATCTTCTTCGTCGACTTCGGGTAGAGTGATGCGAACCTTGCCGCCGTCGGCTTCGGAGTCCACCAAAATCTTCAATACTGAGCAATGGATCTCGTCAAGCAATTGAATCGGAACCTCCTCTGATGCAACGCAGAGGGTCTCAACATAATCGTCAAAAGTGAATGAGTCCAGCTTGAACACCTCGCAGTACACATTGAGGGTGTCCCAAGTCTCGAGCAATGGGCCAATCGATTCCATGTCAATCTTGTCGCAGAACTCACTCTGCGGCATATCGTCGTTTTCAACCTTGACAGGTGGGTTTCTGCAGAGAAATTTAAGCGGTGGACGCTTGCGATCATCTCGAGGCTCCAGCTGCAAATCTTCAATAGGGTATTTCGGGGGAGGTGGTGGAGGAGGTGGCGGCGTAGGCTCACGCTGGATTGGTGTCTGGATGCCATAATCCGAAGGAGAGCTGAATGGGTTGCCGCCATGAACAGGCATGTTAAGAGGCCACTTGAGACCCTTGGCGCCAGATCCTGGCTGGCCGGGCTTCGCCTTACTCTTGGGAGCCGGCTTGAGTTCCGGCAGACGTACTGGACCAAAATGAAGTGCAGAAGTCAAATCATGGCCGTTGGTATCATGGGTGAGGTGTGCTCGCTTTTGGGCCTGGAGCTGTTTACGCTCCATGACCTTGGTGTCGTATCGAAGGTGAGGAGGAACGCGAGTATCGATATGATACTGGCTCGCATAGTCATGCTTGACCAACCACGGTGCCCCATTCCATGCATCGCGGGTGACAGTCTTCTTAATGAAAGATCTGAGCATTGCCTTGGTGAAGATACCCCGGTCGCGACAGATGTGCTCATCCGTTACAATCGTGTCCTGTTCTGTGTCCTTGAGATCCACCAGATAGCGGGTTGTAGGTAAAGAGTGAGTTCCATCAGGAAGAGCGCGGGGACCAAAAGTTGTCTTATCGCGGACCAATCCGTGAGCGCGATCGCCTCCCTTCATGGTCACTGTGACCTCTTCACCAGGGTAATAGTCATGCTTGAACTCGTCGTAGATTTGATCAACGAGGTTATCCAGGCGAGAAACGGTCTGAAATTGCACCTTACGCAGTATAGGACCTTTCAACGCCTCAGGAAATGAAGCTTCGACTTCTTTGCCACCAGCAAGCTAAGTCAATTGTCAGCCGTTGAACGATAAATCAAAGTTTACAGAACAAACCTCGCTCTTTAGAGCCTCAAAGAAAGTCAGTCCGGAATGGCCTGTAATCTGATCATTGAAGCGACGCTGTAAGACGGGTAAGCAAGGGATGTCAAGGTGTAAACCAGGTATCATGGCTAACCTGTTTATAGAAATCCATGCTAAGAGTTGTGTAAGTAAGGTGTAATATTTGGCTTGGGTGATGAACAGCACTTACCGATCAAGATAGTCCTCATATGAGGTGAAAATCTCCCCTGTTTGAGGAATGTGCCAGACCTATTGCTGTTTAGCTATTGCGCAAAACCTACAGCTATATTGAGTTAGCCGTACCTCAGTATTCTCATCTTCAATTTCCTGGGCCTGTAAAAAGCGGACTGGTTTACGTTTGAAGAGGACCTGGTGATACTGGTTTAGCAAAGGCGAAGTGGTCAAGAGGCAAGCAACAGAAGCGCGTACCATGGTCAAGTAATCGAGGCGCAAGCGGCCGAGTCGGATGTGCAACAGAAACCACCTGCAAGGCTGAGGTATAGCCTCCCCCCACTAACAAGATCGAAGGTTGAAAGCGATGCTATATTGCAGCATGAGCACGAGGGTGATTGTGGTGGAAGACGCGACGGTGAAGAATCGTGCTAAGGCGAAATTTGGGGTCGGTTCGTTTTGCGTGGGCGAATCGAGGAGAACGCGGGCGCGCAGGTGGGAAATAGAAATCGGGGGTGGGCTCCTCGAGAGATGGAGTCCGGAGTTGAACGACTTACACGCTCGCAGTGGATGGAGGTCGAGGAGGCTGAAGAAGGAAGGTATAAGACGCGAAAAAGATGATATATGAGATATCTCTTCTAATGCGCACACGTTGTCGAGGCAGAGACCAGTTGCGGACGTGACTAGAGTGAGGAGAAGGATGTAGGAAGAAAAGAAGAATGTAAAGAAGGAAAAGAAGCGGGCTACAAGTACGCGACCTGGGCTGGCGGGAGGGAGTTTAACGGGCAGGTCAGGTCCCGGTAGTACGGTGGGTCACTGGGAGCTGAGAGATACCCGGGCCGCCACTAAGATATGGGCCATGATTCAGTAACTGACAAGTACAGGTACTTTAAGTCAATGCCGTCCCTGCCCTCCATGGCTGGCACATTAGGGTCCCGAGCATTATATTAGATGGATGCTTTGATGGAGAATGCGGCTGCAGATACCCGAAGATGAGACTAACGCGGTACCTAAAGTGAAAGAAGTGATATATCAATAAGTATATATGATATATTACAGTATACAATTTACTTGCGTACTACCTATTATATTATATTATGCTTTGTTAGAGTCAACATCTTAAGCGCGTCAAAATGTCTTGTCATGTCCCAGCTTTTTTTTTTTAGCTTAGCTCCTCATGGATCCGTTCCATCCTCTCCACCTCCAACCCCTGTCGGCCCGCGGCCCTCCTCCTCCTCGTCTAAGATCCATCATTCAACTTTGCCCGCCTATAAAACAAGCCTAACTCAACTTTTTGCCCACGTTCTTGGACTCTTTGTAATCCTCGCGTCACTCTGCACCCAGAAAACATAGAGTCGGAGACATATTATGCGCGTTTGTGAAGATATATTCAATATAGCTTAATCTTGAAATTCTTCTGGAGATACTACAGACCGTCGTCTTGGGACGCCAAGTAAGCTTCTGGTACAACAACCACTCACAATAATCACCAGCAAAGCGCACTCAAGGTTGGCAGAGCCTCTGAAGATTGTATTCTCTCAATATAGAAAAGTTATATATAGACTACCTGGAATTGACAGTGCATCATGACATAGAACGAGAGCCTCTTCGGTCTCTCCGTCAAACGCGTCGTGTAAGTCAGGTCGGAATTATATACAACTCTATCACTTCAAAAATGCCTCCAAACGAGCCCCAGAAGTTACATGTAGTGTATTTAGACCACGTGAAATGTCTTTGCACTTTTAGACACTTGCAAAAGAGCTATTATGCCACTGCCAGAGCTGGAGCCATGCCTCCTCGAGGGACATCACCTAGCTTTGTGCTCAAGGAAGCTCCACAATTGAGATCGCAAACTATTTACACTCGCCTGCCACTGCTTCCGCACGCACGAGGAGAAATACCACAATAGAATGGTGAAACTATTGTGAATGGGCCCCAGAAGCCAGCTAGGCTGATTGCGCCCCTGGATAGATTCAGGGTGCCTAGTCCAGGTGCCAAATTACCATCAGAATGTTTCATTTTACTTGGAGGATATCCTGAGAGAATCATTCATTTTTAGAAAAGATATGAAATCTATTGGGTATCTAAACATCAACACTTCATGCTGTGAAATACACCACCATATAACCCAACCAGCTTCCAACCACACCAATCGCAGTATACGAGCTCGTAAACATCAACGGAAGGAATTCATAGCTCTTACCAAATATGATCTGGTGTAGGAGTGAGCAGTATAAAATGAGTGGGATGCTCACGGCAATGTATAGCGTGCTGAACCGGTCTAGCAGGAAGATCCTGGGCTTGTTGGAAGCAGGGGCAAGACGATCAAACGCCATGAGGAAGACAACAAGCCAAGTGATAGTGTAGATGGTTTTGATAGGGAATTCTGCAGGCGTGAAAAGGAGAGGGAAGAGTGATACATGACCGGCAACAGCCAGCGGCCGGAAGGCTCCGAGATGACGTCTATCTCGAAGGGCGATAAGACTGAAGGGGATGATGACAAGAAGAATGGCCTTCTCATGGACATGCCAGCCAAAGAGGAAAGAGGCATAGCCACACAGGGTGACGGCGCCAATGAACGTCTCCCAGGTTGGTTGAGAGAATAGCTTGATCAGAGGTAGGACCTGGAAAAACAGTGTGAGAACGAAACATGTTCTTGGGCTGATTTCAGGCAGAACAGCAAAAGCTGTATCTCCAACCAAGCCACGAGTGACACTCTGCAACGCGTTCTTATCCACAGTCCAGCCAACGCGTGGAGCAACTATAGAATGTTAGACCAATGGTTGAGGTAGCTGATCTGAATCAAGGTGGAACTTACCGTGAATCAAAATTCGATCCGCAAAAGAGTAAAGAGCCCAGACATTAGGCGCCCAGTAAGCGTGACATAGGCCGCGAGAGAAGGGGAATAATCGGCTCAGAAGCTGAGGAATCTGATTCATAGCTGCAAATGGTCCAAAAGCAGCTCCAAAGATCGTTCCAATACCCAAACCAAGCTTGATCGAATTCAAGAATCGGATTCGGAAGATGGACTTGGATGACAAGCAATATGCTCGCAGGAGATATACAAAATAAGCTGGCGCCAAGTACAAGTAAATGTGCTTGAAGCATAGGAGGGCAGCAAAGATGAGCCCACTGGTTAGTAGCTCATTCTTGTCGCGAGCAAGAACAAGAGACATGACAAGGATTCCGTACATGAAGCCATTGTACTGAAAGTGAATATGGTCGATAATGAGAAGTCCGGGAGAAAGGATGATAGATAGAGCAGCGACCTGAGCGGCACGACGGGACTTTAGAGGCGCATTGTCGATAAAGGTCTGGAGTGCCCAGACCAGAACAAGTTCTGTAATAATGACAGAAGTTCGTTGGAAGTAGACCGTTTGCCAGCTCTCGTAATCGAGGTTGTAGACTTTGACCATGAGGGGATCAACGAGACGAGCGACGTGTGCGAGAATCCATTCGAAGTAGGCGAAGAAGGGGGGATAATCCAGAGTCCATTCCGACGTCTTTTCAAAGTACCATTTCTCTAGAGGAAGACTGTTCGTGATAGCGAGCCAATTGCGATGGACTTCAAAGTCGGTCGATTTGCTGTTTGGTGGTGGTGGTGAGCGATGGCACGCGATGGATATGATGGAGAAAGACTCACTATGCGGGGAACAGGAGGATTTTGAAAGCGGCAGCCACAAGCGCAGTCTGCGCAAGTGTTGGGTAATGTTCGCTCATGATGCGCGGTCACTATTTGTGTTGTCGCGGAGCTGGAGATGGCCTCATGACCTTGTTTCTGTGGGATTGGTTAAGGTAGACCTAGATACAAGTCATGACGAGAAGGAGATTGGCTCGTGTTCTTTCCTGGACATGAGGTGGTTTGTCCAAGCACATGTCCCCACTAAAATACTAGCACTGAGATGGGTTGACAGCTACCTTAAGGAACCTAAGCTGCGTTACCTCTGAGAAACAATAGAGCTTCGAACACTCAACTCGGTACACAATAAGAGTTGACAGAATCCATTGGCCAATTTTCAGAAAATGCATCTAACATGAAAACGAGACTTTTAGACCGTTAAAGTAATCAAGGCAAGCCTAGAGATGTACAATGATCTCTGAGAACTCTGTCCAATCTGGGGTCTAGTTATGGAGTTACTTACAGGGGTATAGCTTTGAGTTTATTCTGGCCACAGGTACTAAAGTCTGGGTAACAGAGAACAGCTCCCAAACTCTCCGTCTTCGCTCTAATGATAATACAATTCAATTGTATTACTCAATCTTAAAACACCTCGAAAGGGGTTCACCGTATTCTCTTTTGAAGCTACCGACGGCCCGAGCTCTTTTTCCCCAGCTTCCATCTCGTTAGCTAACAAATCCACCAATAATGCTCTCTACAGGACATCATCAAGCCACGCTGCTCCAGTTAGGTTACGCCACAAAACCCTTTTCAAGGCTGAGCTGAATGGATCGCATGTGGCTTCATTAACTCATTGTCTGCTTCTCATGAGACTTTTTCCTCTTTCATATTTGGTTTGAGTATCAATTGATAGATTCTTTGTTTTTTCATTATCCGACTTCTTATATTCCAGGCCTCATTATTGTGTCTGTTTGGAACCGTTGTTAATTCTTGACTGGTCTATAGTGAACCCCCGCTCTAAACTCCAACCACCAAGTACGGTATACGCTTGTTCCAGGGGCTGCATAGTGCAAAGTGTCCTTAGACCTCAGCCTTGCCTCCACCAACTCAGCTCATTCCCTTCAACTTCCCGAGCTCTTTTGTCCGCGACCCGAACTTGGGAAAAAGGAGTGAGCCCGTCCTTGCGCAGGTGTCGAGTCTTGTCTTGTCTGTGGTTTGAATAAATATCGTTCCCTCCTTGTTCTTATTTCGTCTTTTGGTCCATTGGAGCTACCTACATCTTTTACGCTGCTATGAAGGTCTCTTTCTCTTTGGCTGCGCTGCTGGCAGCAAGCCTGTCGCAGGCTCAGTATCTCATCAGTGAACTTAGTTTTGGTCATGCTGGAAGGTTTGTTCTACCTTTTGTACTTTTGTGGTACTGCACTATCCAGGGATGTTGCTAATCCGCCCTGCGTCTACAGGATAAGCCCACCCGAAGCTCGTGGACAGATCCCCAACTTTGCTGTCCAAGGCAACCCCAACACGCCCGAGGTTCTCTCAAACCGAATTATCTTGACACCTCTTGCTCCTGGTAACCAACGAGGTGCCGTCTGGGGCCAGCAGCCTTTACTTCGAAACCAATGGATCGCCGACGTCGACTTCCGAGCTAACGGCCCTGATCGTGGCCGTGGTAACCTCAACATCTGGCTTGTTCGCAACGGTCCTGCTACGATCGGCTCTGGAAGCATCTATACCGTCGGAAAGTTCGATGGTTTGGCTTTGGTTATTGATACTTCTGGCGGTTCGAGTGGAATGGTTCGAGGTTTCTTGAACGATGGAAACACCGATTATTCGAGGCAAAGCAATGTCGATGAGCTCTCATTCGGCCACTGCCCTTACAACTACCGCAACCTCGGCCGACCTTCGCAGGTCAAGCTTCGACAGACCGCCAGGACATTCCGTGTTGAGTTGGATGGTAACCTATGCTTCGAGTCGGACAAGTTCAGCATTCCCACTGGCTACCAGTTTGGTGTCACTGCTGCCACCCCTGATAACCCTGACTCCTTTGAGGTCTTCAAGCTGGTTGTCATGGCTGATAACAGCGACAGTGGCCCTGTTCGTGATCCTCCTAAGCAGAACCAAAATCAGGGCCAGAACCAGAACCAGCGTGTTCCACCCGTCAGGGACACCTCCAGCAGTAACAACAAGCGAAATGATGGCGAGTACGCGGATGAGGATCCCGATATCTTCCAGACTTCCAAGGCTCAGTTCATGGATCTGCACAATCGCCTTCAGAACACCAACCACCAGCTCGCCTCCTTGCAGCGCACCTCCTCCCGCCACCAGCAGCAGGATGAGAAGCGTCACGAGGACTTGACGGCCCTGATCGGCCAACTCCGTGCTGATATGCGTAAGCTCGACGATATCACTGCTCTGCACAGCCGTGTTATGGAGCTCGAGAAGGATATTCAGGGTCTCCGAAAGGAACTCAACCGCAAGCTGCAGTCCACCGAGCGTACCTTCAAGGACACTCTCTCTGACCACCACAACTCTTTGTCAGAGGCTGTCATGGCCAAGACCCCTGGCCACCGCTTCCTTATCTTTGTCTTCCTTGGTACCCAGGGCCTTCTCGTTGCGGCTTACGTGGTTTACAAGAAACGGCGCTCATCCATGCCCAAGAAGTATCTGTAGACTCAAGAAAAAGAGCTAAAAAGAGGGGGGGTATGGATTCAGGGGAAGACTTGTACTTGGATAGCGAGGTCTGTTTGACTTCACGCCTTGTTTCTTGGTATTGCTGTGCTTTGTAAATTAGATGCATGAGCCGTGTGTACATGGGAGAGCTTTTATGTTAGCAAAAGAAATGAGCATGATGATTAAAAAAAAATCATAAATCAAATCTGAAAGACTATATATATCCAAGACTTATTCTCATTACCTGAACCAGATACTCAGCGTTATTAGACCACTCCCAGAGCACCCATAACCATCACGCATTCAAACACTAAACATTCCAGACTCGCTTGTCTTGCTCGCCGACAGTTTCATAGCCAAATGCAAACATTCATATCGTCATTAAATCTTCTCAAAACTGCCGTTGATCACGTCAAGCATCTCGTCACCCTTGGGGGCAGCAGAGGTCAAGTTCTCATAGCCTCCGGAAGTGACAAGGATGTCATCTTCGATACGAACACCACCAACTGGATAGTATGTCTCAAGTAGGTCTTTGTTAATGAACTTGGCATGTGACGGGTTGTTCAGGAAGTATCCCTCAATGAAAGGACGGCAGAAGTAGCTTCGATAAATTAGCCCATGGACCCCAATCTTGAAGATGGTATAGTACTCACATTCCTGGCTCGATTGTCACAATCATGTTGGGCTGGAGAGCCTGTCTTGGCTTTGTAGGCGGGGAAGACGAAGCCATTCGGTGCATGGCCACCAAAGCGGTGGCAGTTACCATCTCACGCTTACCACCCTCAACGTGGAAGTTATCTCTCATCAAGAGGCGCTCGTAGCCAGTGACATCGTGGACCTCAAGACCAACATGATGGCCGAGACCGTGAGGGAAGAAAGCCGCGACAGTACCTGCCTTCTGGATCTCCTCAAAGTGACCCTTCAGGAGCCCCAACTTGCGCAAGCCCTGAAGAGCTACATCACTAGCATGAAGCTGAAGTTCGTAGTAGACAGTGCCGGGCCGAACACGTGCTATACACTCTTCCTGCATACGCTGTACAATGGAGTAGATCGCGGAGGCTTCCTTGGAAAAGGAACCGCTGACGGGAAGAGTACGAGTGATGTCGCTGGCGTAGCATTGATACTCACAGCCAGCGTCGACAACGATCAATTGCTTGCCCTCGAGAGGCTGGTTGTTGGCTCCGTAGTGTAGAATTGAAGCATTGACGCCAGCTCCAGCAATAATAGGATATGCCTGAGCATGTGCACCGCGCGAAGTACAAGCGGCAAGCAGAACTGCTTCGACATCTTGCTCATTGCGCATAGTAAGAAGACGTTCGGCTACAGCACGGTGAGCAGCAGCAGAGATACGTGAAGCACGACGAATGAGGGCAACTTCATATTCCGTCTTGATTACACGGGCTTCATCCATGGCAGGTCGCAGCTTAGAGCAGTTGATCTGGGTCTGTCCTCGGGGTCGATCAGTCAACTTAGGAGCTTGATCAGAATGAAGGACATAGAGAGTCTTCTCGGGCCGGAGTTGGCCATGAAGGAATTTGGATAATTGAGCTGTGTATCGAACATCATCGACGTCGTATTTGCGCATAGCCTCTGCTGCGTCAGGAGTTGGACCGTGATACAAGACTTGTCGCGGCTCAGCGTACGGGATCCAGAGGGTGAGACGATCCATGGCGATTTCGTAAGTGACGGCACAGTCGGGAAAGTCAACGCCAGTCATGTAATAGAAGCTGGGCTATTGTCAGTAGACTTTCATTGTTAGGAACTGGGCAGCATACTATCTGCGTTGCTTGAAAGGAGGTGACTGGTCTGAGTCCTCATAGAGGCGTGTAGGCTCACCAGGAAGATAGATGAGTCCGTCAGTAACGCCGAGCTCTTTGACGACCTTGCGCGCATGGAGTTTTGCTTCATGATACGTTAGTATTCGTTTGAATATCGAGAATATGTGATATGGAGCTTCTTTGAACATACCGGGATACTTGTTACCGCTGCTGCTTTTACCGCTGGAGTCATCGTCACTCTTCTTTACCTCAACACACCTATCACGAAGCTCGAGTCAGTAATCTGAGCATTCTGCCACATCAATGAGAGTATAAGAGTCCAAGATCAACTCACAGCGCGTCAAATTCATCCTCAAGCACAAACTCGTAGCTCATCGACCTTCTTTCACGTGCTTGAGGCCTCTGCTCCCCGCAGACAGGCTTCGGCGGCGTTATCGGCGGTGCCATCGGCGTGCACTATAAATACAGTACAGTCTCGTTGACTCGAACGTTAGATCGGATGAACGTATGATAAAAGGGCCGAGATAGACAATGAGAGTTGTTTAAGAATATGTGTTGTTTATTGAAAGAGGAAGCTCCAAGTTTCATGTGATAACACATACACTAAAGCTACGGGTACAGTTGAGTTGCAGTTACAGTATCCATCCGTAATCAGTCAGCCACAGTCTCCCCGTATCGCCTCCTTGCGGTGCTCATCGGGAGTGGTCACAGCGTATCGCAACCCCCCGATAACGCCCTTAACAAGCCTTCTAAGCCCGACTGTACTAATTCATCCATTTCATGACGCAACCAGGTCGATAATAAGACGTTTTAGTCCGCCATGCAATTGTTGGGGATAGATTAGATTACGGGACGACCCGATCTTGTATCCGCAAATAATTGCTTCAGTGACTGAAAGATCTCGTATCTCCAAGCCAAGCACTACAAAATATACATTCAACATTAGGCCAACCACTTTCATTCAATGTTTCATATGCCGCATG
Organism: Fusarium sp. NRRL 66894; assembly: GCA_014824365.1. Lineage (NCBI taxonomy): Eukaryota > Fungi > Ascomycota > Sordariomycetes > Hypocreales > Nectriaceae > Fusarium > Fusarium sp. NRRL 66894. The sequence goes on along the minus strand of JABEEQ010001681.1, from coordinate 8,591 downwards.
GCAAGTCTCATTATTATGGATCTATACTCAAAGCTGAATTCACTGTAGTGCTAACAAGTAGTCTTCTTCTCAATGGTCCTACACCTTTCATTCAGCTTCCCTCCTCCGTTCACATCCACATCCATATCAACTTCAACAGACAATCCAATGTTTGTCCGAGTGTACACCAGTTCCAGCCGCCGTCTATGTGCATTGGCCATATCTAAAAACGCGATCATCCCTTTGCCATACTCTTCAACCGTGGTATCCTAGCCCCTTTAACAGTCCAAGCACTCCGTTCCAAATCAAAATCGCTCTTCCCATGAAATAAAAATCAAGATCAAAATCACTAGCCGACGCCTCGCGCGCTTTCCGTCCTCCCGTGTCATGAGTGGGTATCAAATGTAGCGACCGTTACATTCCTTGGAATCCTCCTCTTCCAGAGCCAAAGAAACCTCCCCAATCCGCCTGCATGCCCTGCTCTGTAAACATTTGTTGTATTTGCCTTTCTTGATGCCGTTGTGCGTGCGCTCGTCGGTTTGACATCGCGTGCCCTTGATGAATCGCGTGAGTTTGCGAAACTGGTCGCCTTTGTTGCATCATCGGTTGACCGGGCTGCATTCCCATTATGGCTGATGGACTGGCGAACATCGGTTGGTGGCTCGATGCATTCATCATGGGTTGGCCCTGCTGGTGCATCATGTAGGGCGGTGGTTGTCCAAAGATCTGGCTTTCTACGTCGTCGAAAGTTCCAGTCAAGAAGAGTTGCATATCTTGATTCTGGTCTCCCATAGTGGTGGGTTGGTCTGACTTGCCCGGGAATCCCAATTCCATCATAGGTTGGTTTGGGTAGGCGAAAGGATCCTCAGATGGGAACATGAGCGAGTCGAGTTTGTTGACAGGGTTGTGCATGCCCATTTGCTGTCCTGTATAGGGGTAGCGCTGAATACTTGTCGCTGCGCTGCTGGTCGACTCTGGAGTGCTTCGCTGCAAATCAGGGGACATGAAATCACCAAAGTTGGCCGAGAAAGTGTTATCTTGGAAGGCGGTCATGCCTCCTCCAGGCAGATCCATCGTACCTTGCGACAAGGTTGTGGGGTATGAGCTTGTTGACATCTGACTTGCGCGAGTGAAATCTGCCGTTCCTATCGAGGACATGCTTGCGGGAATTGGAGTATGATGAGATGAAACAGATGAAGGTCGTCCAGTAGGGGCGGGTCTTTTCTTTGAAGGCGCTTGTCGTATTGTTCCAGCATCCAATTGCTCTGGTAATTGGTCAAATAGAGCCTGTTTCAACCATGTCAGTAACAGTACTAAAAGTTCAAATGTTTTGGTCATACCTTGAGAGCGCCGGTAACTCGTTCGGCCGACATGCTCTTCTCCGCCAGGGCTGCAATCATTTGTCTTCCAGCTCGAGCATCTGCTAGAACTTCGCCAGATCCGGGTTTCTCGGGGTTTTCTGTAGCATAGAACACAAGGGACAGGACGGCAAAGAACTCAGTGTACAACATGAACCAGTACGGTCCACTGAGTACCCGCTGTTTGCGGATTTCCAATCCAATGTGTACAATATTACGAGAGACACTGATGGCAGCCGCTGCACAAGCATACGATAGCTCATCGACCTTGTTTCCTTGACTCAAACGAGGAGAGACGTAATGCAAGAATGGTCGGTATAGCACAAGTTGGACATGTGCGTAAGCAAATCTCAACAAATGACGGATTCTGTCCGCTAGTTAGCGATGTTTTACAATTTCTTCAAACCCCTCATTGCTGCACTTACCGAACCGTCTCAATTGGCCCCTCACCGCTTGGGCGCCAATGCTGGGGTAGCCTTTCAAACCAAGAATGAAGCTCAGCTTCAATTTCCTTGATGCGGCCATAACTAATCAGATAGGTGGAGGCAGGTTTGTTGTCTTTTGTAACGCTCTGACCCAATCCCTTTGTTGGATAGACGTATTTCGTGACCTTCGACAAGATTTCCATTAGTTCTGAATGGGCGTTGAACGCTTGGAAAAAAGATGGTGATCCAGGCGGTGGTCGCAAAATTCCGGTGTGTGTAATAAACTCGTCGTCAACTTCCAAGGGGAACGGCTGGTCGATGTCGTCCACATTAAGGAGTAGAGGAAAGCCGAGTAATGTAGAAACATAAATATCCATTTGTCGGACCACGTAGAATACACGTTTCCTAACTTCCTGCTCAATTGGATCGATTTTTTCATGCTGCAAATGTCGATGAAGACCAATCCGGAGTGACGAGCGCAGTGCAATACCAACGAAAGAATAGCAGCTGCTGAGATTCGAGGTGGCTTGGAGGAAAAGAATGATGAATAGAAGAGCTTGTAGCGAGATAAGGTCGCGGCAATCGGTCACATCGTGTAATACCGATCGCGCGGCATTGTAATATTTGAGGCCCTCCTCTGTCGCATCTTGATAGGGCATGCTTCCGGGGTCGTTGTCGTCGAGATTGTTGTACATACACCCAAGTGACATAACAGAGAATAATAGTCCAAGATATTGCGTTTCCTCCTTCGTTAAATTGTCCAATTGTCGTTCGTAGATTTTGTCCATTTGCTCGTAGAAAGTGGGAACGTGAACGATTCGAACGAGACATGTCGCGCAGCTGAGGGAATAATAGCACAGCTTCCGGGCAACATCCTTTGGCGGGAGCTCAGGGTAGCTTGGAACTGCTGAGAAGGGTGTTCCGACAGAAGATAATGAGGGCGACTCCAGACCAGCCGGTCGTTCGGCACGAGGCAGGAACGGAGCTTTTGAGGACGAACCAAGCATGCCTCGAAAATGATCCTTCATGCGTTTCAAGAACACAGCGCCGGAGGAGTTGCCGTGAAATTCCAAACTTCCCTTCTCATCGATATCAAGTTGGCCAACGGAATCGATCATCGAAGTCAGATGAGCTTCATTTTGCTCAGGTTGTGGCGGTGGTGGAGGAGGCTGTCGGGCCTTCGAGGCTTGTGCACGAGCATTTTCGCGATTGCGGAATTCTTGTTGAATTGCTGGGTCAAGATTCGGATCGGCCAAGTCGACATCGGGCATAAATTTGTGAAGTAGGGACTCGGCGCGCTGTAGTCGACTTTCCAGGGCTTCGATATACTGTGGGGCCGGGTTTCTTCTCCTGTTTGAAGGTTTATCGTATGTGCATTCTGCATATAACGGTCAGCCACCGCGTCGTTTTCCAGTATGAGGGTTAAAGTGTATAAGAAAGCGATTGAGCGATAAATCAGACAAAAGCCGCGTACCATAACTATAGACAGAGCAGTGCGTGCATGGTTGCTTGCCGTCACACTTAATCTTCTTCCGTCGGCATTCATCGCATGCGCGCGTTACTCGTCGTCGCTTCTGGATCGGTTGGGATGACGCGCCGGGCTGTGGGTTGCCGTCTTCGTCAATTTCGTTGTCGGACTTGATGCTCGCTGATGGCGACGGAGCATCATCATGCCAGTCGTGAGCCGACTGGCCAGCGTCGTTGTCAGCGACGTCCGGAGGCATGTCGAACTTGATTGAATCAGCAAAGGACCATGGAGTTAATTACTCGACATTGGTGACTTGAGGGGATAAGGCAATCGGGGTATGAAATTTGGAGTGTCTTGGCAAAGGTTAGGGCCACATCGGCGATTCAACTCGCAGATGGACAGTTTCCTGGTAAGGATACAGCGCAACAGACAATGTTGATGCGAATGCAAGGTAGAGATGAGGAGGTGAGTTCGGGGGCACAACGCTGAAGCGCCAAGGAACAACGGGGAGAGCCGACGGGCGGGTGATTGATGTTGCAGGTTTTCACTCACCTGTCGATAGGCCTATTGGCCACGATGAAAAGGAAAATAACGAGCTGGGTATTATTATGAGAGGAAAACGAGAAAGGAAACGTCGTCGTTGTCGCCGCCGCCGTGCGGCAGAACTGGGAATTGATTGAAGCGGACAGTCGAGAAGAGTCGAAGAGGGTCAAAGGGACTACAGAGTGAATGAATTGCAGATGCAGTTGCAGGGTCGCAAGCGTAAGTTGAGAGGCAAGTGGTAGCCCATATCCCAATCGCCCCCAAAACTCACAGCCTAAGCCATCAGCGTTCAAGAGAGCTCAGTTGAAGTTCCCGCGCAGAAAGTGGCAGGGTCAAGAATAGAAATAGAAGAGGATCCAAGAGTGAAATGAGATGGTGATGATGGGGAAAGCGCCCAGGTAGAGAGAGTCTGAGAGTGCCCTGGTGTTGGGCAATAGACGGGGGATAGCCTGTCGTACCAAGTACCGTTCCGTAGCGTGCTGCACTGCACTGACTTGTCTTGAGGGAACCTAACTGAACTGAACTGAACCTGAACTGGGTATGGACTGAGCCAGAAAGGACTAAACTGTTCCAAGTCGAAGAGAAAGGGATGAGAGAAAGCCCAGTTGTAGCGGGCGGGTGTCGCGACCGAGGCGGGTACAGATGATTCGGTTTGGTTTGGCTTGAGGAACAACAGCAGCGTAACAAGCCCAGTACCAGCAACAATACTGTAACAGCAAGCAACAACAGGTAACTCACGAACGAAACGGGGTGAGCGAACAAGAGAGGGGAGAACAACGAAAGAGGTGGAGATGCAGAGACGGTAACTCGAACGGGCTCTCCAAAAGGACCTGAGTCTGAGCCTGCCCGAGCCTGGGCTGGTCTTTTGGGGCTTTGGATCGGGGTCCTTAGTCGGGCCAATTACCACGGTACTTGATACCGTATTATCAGCACGGTACAGTCTTGTACCTCGGTCTTTGGCGCTCATGTCTCAATCTTAGGGGACTAGTGAGAGGATGCAGATACGATAGGTGAGGCCACCTTTGAGGGTAATACTCAGGTCTCCAAAGAGACGGTGGCAGATGCTAAGATTTACCAAGACTCAGGGCTGGCAAACAAGAGTTGCCCAAGGGATGATGAGACACAAAGGCTGGAAAATTCTAGTGCCAAGCAATACCAAGGCACAAAACATGTTGAGCCAAGAGTTGAAGCCAAGTAAAATCAAACGCCAGTGGATGAATGAGTGGCATGGGCACCTGAGGGAGCAGCCCAGCACGAGACGTGCAATGTCATTTCGATGGATATCCAATGGCCCAAGAATGACTGTCGCCGTGAAACCGCTGCACTCTAAGCGATCAGCATGAAAAGGGAAAACGGCAATTGGAGAAATTGCGAACGCGTCAAGAGATTGAAAGCTTGATGTTTTCAATACGACGTAGAGCAAGGGATAATTGAGTTAAGGTTGCGGGTGTAACAGCCGTAGAATAACCCGTACAGCTAGGCCAGCCAAGAAGCAGTAAGCAAGAGAGGTTATTCAGCCATTTCAAAATTAAAAATACGAATATTAATCTCAGTCGCCATCAACTCACGATGTGAGGTTCATGAACCTCATTTTGGTGCATCACATTGCGGCGTTGCCCATTTCTACCAAGGCGAAATGGCCGAGATGGAAGGGTTCAAGGAAAAGACGGCCTCTGAAATGTCACACTGTCCTCTACAAGTCCATTTGTTACTGCAGGGGGGATCGGCCTTCAAGTTTACATGGGCAGGGAGGTGAGGTGACATTGGATCCAGCGTATACCTTATGTAGACAGGTACCATTTTTTTTTAATTTTTTTTTGAGTTGCTCACTGTCACTGACTTACAAAAGAACCCCCTCGTCTTGAGATAACTATCTCCATATCTCCATGCCTCATGTGTCGTGTTGTGTTGTGTGCTTGCATGAGAAACCACGCGCGCAACGTCAACAGTGTCCCATTGCATCGGTGAATAGTTACAGAATTCGCTGATACCGCTCATCAATACCCAGATTCTCTCGAGACTATTACTTGGCGCATTGCCCAAGTGAGTCAGGTCCATGCCCCCAAATAGACTATCAGCTCGTAAACGCGTCGGTGGCTGGTCTACCGGGGCTTTCCTTCGACAATGCTTCTTTTCATCACTGGAGAAGGAATTGGAAACACGAATAACACATTGCAGTACCAACTCGTGCGCAACTCTAGCAGGATCACGGCTATGACGGGACGGCGACCTCTAGAAAAGAGAAGCCATCTCCACTGCTCAGGGCCCTGCAAGTGGACGGATACATCCATCAACCCCAAAGCCGCGCGGCCGCAAAATAAACTCGCAGTCAGTCTCAGGGACAGACCCCCTTTGCATTTTGGGACCAACGGCCGCTCAGCGCCGTCGTATGCACAAGCACAAGCTGCTGCACCGGCGGATTCAAGATGACCAGCGTCTTTTTTCTTCAAGGGATGCGGTTAATTGAAGCATTGAAATGAGACCGATACAGCTTTCAGGGACCATGGGCTGTACAAGATCACTACGCCATTAATTACCTTCTGGTACCGTTCCAACGCCTCGAGTCACGAGTACCGGTACCCAGAAGTAATTTTAAGCACCCGCTAATTGGGGGTCGAAGACACTCACTAACTGGCTAGGGGCAATGAATGAACCGCCCAAAAACGCAAAACGGCTCTGGACCAACCTTGTCGTCAGCTTGATCGCATCCAATCCAATCCACTCTGACGAGACTTGCATGGCCTAGCCCGGGCAGGCTGTGAGTGGCTGCACTAGGCAAACCTAAGCCTCAGCGGCATAAACTTGTGGGGATTGCTCTTGTTTCCGTGTTATCTGCGTCGATCAAGCCGTGGCAAGAATCTCTTAGGGAGAGGCCAAGAGAGTCTCGGAATCGCGAGATAAAGACATTGAAGATGGTGTTGACGACAGGAACCAAACGTCATTGCTGATTTCTTGTTTGGCGGTTGATTTGCAACGTTGTAATTTGCGTGTTGATCAACGAAACTCACGGTCAACTCTATTCAGTAGACCGCTCCAACTTTGTTCATACCTTATCCAAGAGTCTACCTCGTCTAATGCACTGGCTGAAGTGTGACCCAGGTTGCAGCAACGCAGACAGGCATAAGATAAACCAAACACTAATAAGGATGCTTTAATCAGTAGCATTTTTGATAAGAAGCAGGGTCCAAAATCAAAATGGTCAGATGCAGAGCGAGTGTTGGTTCTGTCTAGTTACAGTACAAATTGATGTTGACTGGATTTAGAAACCACCATTGCATCGGCTCCGGGAGTTACGGAAGCTGACGAACGGGATGATCCCCATTCATGTGGCTTCTGGCCCGCCACGCATGAGAACAAGGCGCCACATGCATGTTAGGTAGTGACCATTATGCAATGTGATTCGAATCCTCTTCATGTACCCGAGAATCGAATTGGGAAGATGATCACGACGACAGAGATGATGAACCTGTGCGTTATAGCCATGACATCATCCAACTAAAACGGACTTGACACAGGATGGATGGATGTATGGATCCTAACCTCAATCTCCGGCTCTCACCCGGGTTTCCTCCGTGCCCTGACCTGCCTGAGCTCTAGCTCTAAACGGCACAGCCGAATCAGACAGCGCGCCCTCTCGCGTCTTCGCGGTTCTGATTCAGTTCAGCTTCTTGATCTATTGGTGGAAAAGGTGCCGGTGGTTCTCTATCGCTCAATGGACCCATCGCTAAGCTGAAATCGTCGTGGTTCTTTGGTCCAAAAATATGCATCTCCTTCGGCCGATAAAGTCGGGTCAGAGCGATGAAAATTATCTGCCCGTAGATTTGTGTTGCAACAAGTCTTGGCATTGGTCTTGGCGTTCAAGCTTTGTTTTAACCTCTTCTACAAAGTTTCAATCAAACTTGATCAGGCCTTGAGTCTTATAAACAACGTCTGTTTTTCCTGAAACATCAACTCTTAGACAAAACCAACCTAACTCAACTATAATTGAATAGAGTTAACATGTCCGGAACTAGCATTGCCCTGCCAGTCACAGCATCTGCAGTCATGTTCCAGCACATTGTCTAGATTGTCTGATAATTCAGGGTCTGTTGATCGCCGTAACGTTAACCCAACGATTAAAAAAGCTCACAGTGTTCGCAACTAGGCAGGTGGTTATTTCCTGCCCGGGCCTGAATGTCACATTCGCTTTGTCCTCCTGGAAGAGCGGAAATGCTGAATTGGGACACGCATCCAAGCGCTCAGAATATTGCTGATGCATCAACATGCATCTGTGCCTCTCCCATGGCAGGAGAAAACTGTACGTAAAGTCTCCAGCTGAAAGTTCCATAATACGTATCGATTGTCAGGAAAAGTCACAGGACGTCATCGCGAAGTCCTGAGTCAAACCTAAGGCTAGCCTTGCTGTAGTCAGAAAAGCTTCTTTTGGATCGTCAGCAACCAAGAAGCGATGCTGAGAGCTGCCGGAGGCTCGGGACCGAATCGGCTCTCCACTTACCGCCACTAAATCTTCACCTAGACTCACCGAAATCCACACACGTTGCCCCGGTCTGGCTCCCCCCTCACCGAGCCTCCCCCACCTTGTCCTACCCCACTGTAGCCTAGCAGCAAGCGATTGCTATCCACTAAACCACCCGTCAAGTTACAGATAGCTCTTTATATCCATCCCGCATTGTTTAATAGGTGTGTTTGGGTGTGTATAAGTTATACACAGCTTCGAAATGTCCGAATCAAGCCCTCTGATGGCTTTCTTTGGCCAGATGAGCAACTTGGGTGCCATCGTTGTAACAGGTTCGTTTAGTTGATGTCGTCAAAGCCGTA
>JABEEQ010001680.1:0-40035 GCA_014824365.1 Fusarium sp. NRRL 66894 | reverse complement strand
TGGCCGGCGGGAATTGCAGCAAGGGATCCTCAAAAACAACATCCATGTGAAATCGTTGAGGTCATGATGCATACCACAATACCAAGAAAGAATTGGTCAATTAAGAACAGGCAGTACGGTGCTTCAGGAACTGAAGAGTAATTCTGCCAATTGTATCTTGCTGCCATAGGAACATAGTATCCGAACTGTCAAAGCCCCAGATCAGGTTTCCACAATGAGCTGTTAACAGCGAAGATTCTGACAACAATAGTGCATCGGGACCTAGCCTAGCGAATGACAGCAGCGCGTGTGGCTTTCAATAGTGCAAGCCGATCAATCCGATGAAGGAAGGTGATCTTCGGTGCCGCGGCTTCAGCCGCTCGCTATGGCCCGTGTCTCAGATTCAACCAACCACGATGGCCGTCAAGATGCAGCCATCTCTATTTGGCTGCCAAGACAGGGAGGCTCATAGTGAGACAGGAGCTGAGTGCCCTGTCGGTGATAAGTGATCTATCGTCATTGCTGCAGCTGGATTACCGCATGCCAGAGTACCTGTGAGCGGTGGACAATCATGGAATTCCACGTCAATGTGGCTGCTACTGAGGGGAACGAGATTTCCCCACGGCGTTCCTGAGAACGCTGCTGGTTTTTGGAAATGTCGGTTCGTGTTTTGACTCTCATGCCGTGAGCTGCGAGGATGGCTTCGAGAGCAGTCCAGAGATCAGCAGGGCACTTTGCAAACGCTTATTAAAAATCTTACAATAGAATTAGTTGGTAGCTACGGGACTTGCAAATGTTCCATGATATTTCTTACAGCCATCTCGTCCCCCTCCACCGTTCCGCTTAATTCCTCGTCTACCCAACCTTCAGTCCATCCGCCTCCGAAGTCAATGACCCATGCGTCATCCGTTGCGTGATGAATCAAAACATTTGAGGCCTTGCCGTCACCCCATGTAATTCCAATCTCATGTAGGAGATCAAGGGTATCCTGAATCTGAGATACCCACTTCCTCCAGCGACTCTCATCAATCGCAGAGACATCATCAATACTTCGTGTTGATAGCTCCCAGGTTTCAGAGACCGGGGTATACTCCTCTAGGAAGCCAATAGTCTTCCAATTTTCGGGCGTCATGATCAAGCCCAGGAGCTTAGGAACCTGCATGGCAGCTGCGTGAGGAGATTTCGTAATCTTCCAGAGGCAGTCAAGCTCTCTTTGTACGACATCCTCGCCCTTGCTATCCCCAGCTTTCCAGCACATCTCCTTCCCGTCAACCATCACACGGGCAATATAACCCACATTGAGAAGGTTTTCGACGAGGCGAGCATAATTCCAGCGGATATAGAGCAAAATTCGGTCATTCTGTCCGCTACACAGTTCCTCAAGATGATGGTGACTCATTATCATAAGCAGGGAGTCGGTTGAAATTGGTAATGCAGCAGTCGATTCGATGGGGAGAGCGACAAAGAAGTCATTATGCATTAGTATAGCTGCCGGCGATGCTGCCTAATGACACGCGATTTGTTGATAGCCTCTTCAGGAACCCACCATGGTGAGCATGCCAAATTAAGGAAAATCTCGGTCGCAAAACCGATGGGGCTAGGGACCTGTATCTTTAAAAGTAAAGTTGTTTATATTCTCTAAATATTCGAGTATCACACGTGATCTCGAGGAATCGTAAAAGAAAAGTCCCGTCCAAAGACAGCCTCCCCATTCTCAAAAGCATCAAGACGAGCAGTGATGATCATATCAGTTTTAGTCATCTTCATCTTCGTCCAACCCTTCGTCTTGATAACAACATCACCTCTCTCAAAGTCCCTCTCAAAACGCTGCTCGACCTCCGCCGACAATGGATCATCTGGCTTCACACTTGACTTTAAACCTGTCCACCATCCATATTTCCAACCTGTTTCGTTGACTTCCCACATACCATCGTCCCAGTCAACGCAAAGCGCAGTTTCTCCAGAGTCCCAGTCATTTGTGACATGGTTTCTATGCTTAGCTGGTCGAAGCTCAGTTTGTGAGAGTGACCCGTTGACGGCTGGCTTAAATGGTTTGAGTTGCGAGTCTTGTGGATTATCACTCCTCTCTGGGAGATCAAGGGCACTGTGAGCACAGTCGATAGTGAGGGTTGTGACCTCTGGAGATGGCCAAACCAAGGGGAAGTAAGTCGAGGACAGCGCAAGACGAAGGCGACTTCCAGCACCGATACGCTGCCCTAAATGATTTAGCTTGAGAGTAACATCGTAGAACTTCCCAGGCTCCAAGGGTCGCACATTTTCGTGGCCATGGCGATGTGTCAAGTTGAGTACGCCGTGAGAGACCTTGGTCGCTGCACCATTAGGCAATACCTCGGACAGGGTCGCTGCTACCAAAGCATTTGGCTTATCACTCGCAATCCGCAGTTTCAACACCGGAGCTCCAAGGAAGTCTAACGGTTCGGTTAGATGTTGCGAGTCAAACAAGAGACTTCCTCCCGCTTCTAGACGTTGATCGCCAGGTCCTTCGCCTTCAACGCCAAAGATCAACCATCTACCACCCGCAAAGCCAACCGTTTGGGGAGAGCAAATTTCGAGCTTGTCATTGCTGGTCGAGCCGTCAGCTGTTAACTGACCAGCTGAAAGACCCAGTCTCATCAAAGCCGGCTTTGAATCGGACCAACTATTCTCAGCAACCCAACGGCCTGGGCGGTGCTCCATATATGGTGCAGGAGGGGTCGTGTCCTGAAGATAGCATCGCAGCATGGGCTCTTTCATAATGCCCGTCTCATTTCTTTTTAGCCATTTATCCCACCATCTGATCGACTCTTGCAGAAATCCAATCTGAGGCCCAGGATACCCAAAGTTTGGATACTTGTGACCCCATGGACCAACAAGGCCCTTTCTAGGCACCTTTAAGTTTTCCAACATTCTGAAGATCGTGTTGGTATAAGGATCCATCCATCCGCCGACCAGATACACGGGACACTGAATAGAGTTGTAGTCCTCTCCAATGGATGCATGTTTCCAGAAGTCGTCGCGTTGTTGATGCTGGTGCCATTCCTCGGCGAATAGCCCTCCTGATTCGAGACGTTCTAACCAGAGTTTGCGCCACTGATCACCGACTAATGCTGGATCGGGAGGGGATGAGTTGATTGAGAACATAGAAGCAGCCCAAGTCAGGTTTTCTGTCAAGATACAACCGCCTATGTAATGAATATCATCATCGTAGCGCACATCCGTAGAACAGATAGAAATAACAGCCTTGAGCTCTGGTGGTCGACGAGCCGCCACTTGTAGGCCATTAAAACCGCCCCAAGAAATACCAATCATTCCTATTGATCCGGTGCACCATGCCTGCGCAGCGATCCATTTCAGAATCTCTAAAGCATCGTCTTGCTCCTGCGGCAGATATTCACCTCGTAGTATACCTTGAGAGTCACCAGTTCCTCGCATGTCAACCCGCACGCACGCATAACCATGGGCTGCCACGTACGGATGATTCATGGCATCGCGTACAGCAGTCATGTCTCGCTTACGATATGGTAAATATTCGAGAATTGCTGGGACAGGATGTGATTTGGCGTTCTTGGGCAACCATATCATGGCCGATAAGACGGTCCCATCACTCAAGGTGATGGGCTCATGATAGATGATGTCAATTGCTGGGAGCTGCATTGTGGATGGCAGGCTTGGTCTGTTGTCATGAGGTGATGCTGTGTTCTATCCTTCTTGGTTCTCAAGAAAAAGATGGTTGAGACAGGAAGAGCTCAATCCAGAAAGCGACTAACTACTTACTAGGAAAGCAATCTATTCACCATCGGCCAACCACCTAAATATCTCAAGGGACAGAGAAACAATTTGCTACGCCGAGCGGCCGACTTCCGGGTTACATCGCGACCGCATATCATGTTATTCCCCGCTTCTTAAGCAAACCCCGCCCCCATTTATGTAGATCACGACTCCATACGGATTGATAGTGATGCTTATCGCTGAACCAAGGATAGAATTACCCTTCTGAGCATCGCTTTATCTTGAAATTGCAGGTCCCTCGGCCGCACTTTTAATACCCGGGCAGAGACATGAAAAGTTGGCCGATGAGGTATTATATAGCGAGACACTATCTTTCAACGCGTATAATCGGCCTATAGAACTGCTGCCGTTGGATAAGACGGTATTTAGCTTGATGCTTTATTTCCAGCTCCTAGATAATAGGTATTACTGTGCATATCATCTTGTGTTCAGACCCGTTTGTCGATCTTCTGGACACCTCCGACATTTCTTCCTCATTGTTCCATGTTAACAACGTTGCATTCGCACTTCAACGACAACATGTCAGCTCTGGAGATTACTTCCGCGACAGCAGGTCATGAGCTTGATGACACAAAGAAAGTCAAGGATGAAGATATCCAAGATGTCGAAATTGGAGACGTCCGGAAGCCAGATCTGTACAGTAAGGTCTCGGTGTATCTGACCATGGTCTTCTCAGGCCTTGCGCTGGGTTCAGATGGCTAGTAAGTAACCCCTTCTGATATTCCCAATCTCTTGCAGTCTAACAAGGACAAGCAATGCTGCCGTAATCGGCAATCTCGAGCTCCTCTTCACAACCCTCTACCCTGAAGCCCTAACATCAACAATGCGATCTCGTCTCTCCAACGCCTTCCTCATCGGCATGATCGTCGGTATGATAGGTTTCGGCGTGGTAGTAGACCAACTCGGTCGCAAAACAGGCGCTGTCATGACAACACTCATCCTCCTCCTCGGCATCGCAATGAGTGCTGGCGCAAGCGGTCTCACCCCAACAGGCCTAATGTGGATGCTCGTCATCGCTCGTGGAATAGCTGGTGTGGGAGCAGGAGGAGAATACCCCGTGTCTGGTGCCGGTGCTATGGAGGCGTCTGATGAAGACGGCCAGTTTCGAAAGTCGAGAGGCTTCATGTTTGCCATGGTTGCTGATCTTTCTGCTGGGTTGGGATATACTTTCGGTGCGCTTGTTCCGTTACTCTTACTTCTTTGTGTGCATCAGAGGACGGATCGATATGAGACTGTCTGGAGAGTTGCGCTAGCGCTGGGTGCAGTTCCGCCTTTATCTATCTTCTGGTTCCGATTGAGGATGAGAGTCTCTACGGCGTATCGAAACTCAGCCCTTCGAAAACAAAGGACACCGTATGTCCTAATATTCAAGAAGTATTGGAGACGCATCATTGGTGCTGCTCTGAGTTGGTTCTTGTATAACTGGATATCGATCCCCTTCGGCATCTTTAGCTCCGTCATTATCTCCAGAGTAAATGCGTCAAACTCACTTGTCCAGAACCTTGGTTGGGGAGCGCTTATTAACAGCTTCTACCTCCCTGGTCCTTTTATCGGCGGATACCTCTCGGACAAGATTGGGAGGAGAAAGACTATGGCTTTGGGATACACTCTTCAGGCCGTTCTCGGATTCGTGCTTGGTGGCGCGAATGAGCAGATTCAGAAGGTCTTTCCACTATTTGTTGTTCTATATGGCATCTTTCTCACATTGGGCGAGGTTGGTCCCGGAAGGTCAGTGCAAACTTATCCGTCATTTCAGACCCGACGAGCTCACATTTTTCTAAGCACTGTTGTCATCGTGGCAACGGAACCATTCCCAACGTCGGTTCGAGGCCATGCTCTTGGCTTCATCTCCGCATGGTCAAAAGCTGGAGCCGCCATCGGTACTCAGGTAAGTCGCCCCCTAGCTTTATCTTTTATGCCAATGCCAACTTATTCAGGTTTTCACCGCCATTCTCAGCTCCTACACTGATACCGTCAAGGGCAATCAGGTAGTATTCTTGATTGGCTCAGCCTTCGCAGTTCTAGGCGCCTTGAATGCTTGGTTCGTTGTACAAGACGGTGAAAAACATCTTGAAAAGGAGGATCAGATCTGGAAGGAGTATCTCCTTGAGAATGGATGGGATGCCAGTTGGGGTGATCACCAGACACAAGACCCTGTTGGAACATTGAAGGATGAGCTAAAACCAACTTCTTGATTTGAGGATATAGATAGCTCATGGTAGCAGTAGAGGTGTTTCGCCTCTCGACATCCTCCAATGGTTCGTCGAATTAACCAATTCCTGACAATTCATAATCGTCCAACCCCACTTTAACAAGAAGTCTGGTGTTATCTCCCAACTGTCTATCAAATGAGGTTCTCCCCAGAGAATAAGCCCAGATCCTGCAGTAGCTACCCCAGATCCACCTGTATAACCGTCAGTATTATTGGTCACCGGCAGAAATGGTGCCTTGAACAGATCCAAGTTTATCAAAGTCCCAACTAAATCTTTCAGAAAATCAACATGGCTAAAATTGAACTCCTGACTGATGAGATTCTCCCGCATTATCGGACAAGGAAGACAGTCGATCCACGAGAAGTGGTTGAGATTCATCTGGACTTTTGTTGGCGCCAACGAGCCACAGTATTCTGGTGCCTTGGGTAGAATGGAGGAATATCTGGGAAAGGCGAGACTAGTGTCAATTGACGGGCCGGGTGCGCAATATGACACTGTCAAGCTATCCACCATGAATTTGTTCTTCCAAAGGCCACGAAATACGTTGTATTTGACGAGGTGGATTAGATGGTCGACTGGGAGAGGGAACCATAGCTCTTGGTTGTGCCTGGCCATGGTCCTGTTTGCTTCTTGAGGCTTCTGGGTTGTCGTGTCCAGGGCTGTAGTAGACACTCCGTGCCCTTTCGGAAGCCTCGGAGCTGTTGTTGCACCGAGCTCATCAAGCCTCCAGCGATTGACTTGGTAATTGCATTGAGCGCCTCTGGCTTTTGACTTGTCACCTGTCACTTTACGCAACCCTAGTACAGCCGGTCAGCGTCACAGCTTGTAGTCCTATGATAGCGTTGAGGGTATATAAAACAGTAGAAGGGAAAGAAAGGCAATATTTGTATAAAGTAGACCAAGTGTGAGTACGTACTGGAAGCCCTTTTATAAAGTCGATTCTGGAGTTTCTTTCTTTGTTTGGCACTTTCGTCCGTTGCATCACGCAGTGCACGCTTAGACCGTGTGGCGCCACCAGGCGAATCGGTTTCTACCGCTGGAGTTGGCATAGTCAATTAAACGTACGCGTCAGTCTCCTTGAAAATGAGTGACTTCAGTGCGTAAAAGAAACGAGGTAATGCTGGAGAAAATTTGTGTATGTCGAGGAGTTTGTAATCAACATTCGTTGAACGTGTGAAGCTATACCGAATGAGGCAAAAATGTCAGATTCGTTTCATTGAAATGATGTTGGAGCTAGGCTCAGATTGGATAAAAGGTCAGGTCCGCTAGGATGTACCATGTGAAGCAAGTAAGACATGTGCCTTAACAATGGAAGTATTTATGGTTTTAAAGAGCCCATTTGATGCAATACTCGCTCTTCTCCCAAAGCCATGCTTCACAGGTTGACTCCATTATCATCATGTCCTCAGTCATTGGCTTCCTCCGCCGTAATTGGCAGGCCTACTCTCCTTCAGAACCATCAAAGAATGCAAAACCCATAAAGTTCGGAATTCTTGGTGCAGCAAATATTGCGTAACTAGCCATTCAATTTGTATATTAAAGTCAATAATACTAACAATCTACAAGGGCAAACGCGTTGATCACTCCAGCCAAATCCCACCCAGATGTTGAGATACATGCTGTTGCAGCGCGCCAGAAAGAAAAAGCCAAGGCATATGCCAAAAAGCATAATATTCCTCAAGTCTTTAATAGCTACCAAGGTCTGTATAAGTTTCGAGTTACTCGTTATTTTTTCTCTGGCTAACTATGTCTACGCAGCTCTCCTCGATGACCCATCTATCGATGCAGTCTACATCCCGCTTGTCGCTGGCTTACACCACGAATGGGCTATCAAAGCACTTGCCAAAGGCAAGCACGTTCTACTTGAGAAGCCAGCTACAGTCGACTCTACTGAAGCAGAAATGCTCTTTCGATCCCCACTGCTACAACAACCCAACGCTCCGATCCTTCTCGAAGCAATGCACTTTCGTTTCCAGCCGAGTTGGCAATACTTCCTCAGTTTAGTTGATCAACCAAACATACAAACTGTCAACACTTTCGCAGAGTTACCCTCTTACATGATCCCCAAGGGTGGAGCACAGTTCAATTACGAATTAGCCGGCGGGACTATACTTCATCTTGGCACCTATCCGCTGTATGCACTACGTCAAACCATGGGTGACGAGCCTGAGGAGTGTACGATGTGTAAAGCGAGGAGTGCTCCGTCGCCTCAAGAACTGTGTGATGACTTTGCTGAAGCGACTTTTCGATTTCCTGGCGGCCGGGTTGGGAGGGCTGTGATTAACTCGCGTGCGTCGGTAACCACCTTTCCGACATTCAATATCACGGTCTTACATAAGGAGACAAAAGTCGAAGATCAAACGCTTCCTAAAGAGAAGACTAAGTGGCGCCTTCGAAAGCTGAGCATCACCAACTTCCTGGTGTCATCGTTCTGGCATCGCATTGATATCGAGGACGAGTACACCATTCGGGATGAAGCGAATGGAAAAGACTTGAAGAAATGGACAATCAAACAATCCAAGAAAGTCTATACATTCAAAGATTCCGGTATTGATCAGCCGAGTGAGCCATTTTGGACATCTTACCGCCATCAACTAGAGCAGTTCGTCAATCGTGTTCGTGGGAACCAGGGCTCTGGACTCTGGGTTGACTACGAGGATAGTATTGCCCAAGCGAAAATGATTGATATGGCTTATGAGAAGTCTGGACTGTCGTTGCGACCAACGAGCAAATTTAGACTGGAAAATACTACGGGTAGTTTGTTGGGTTGAAGCTGTTGGCGGTGAAGGCGGCTTGATGGGCCTCGAGCTGAGCCGGCGTCGGAGTGTTTGCAGCAGCCACCCTAGACATAACGGAGCAACGGCTTCGCCAAAAATGTCTCAGAAACACCGTACGAGATATGCTTAACCCTAAATGGTGAGGCTGAATTACTGAAAAAAATGCGTGCGAATTTTATTTTGTCCTGTTGGCTTAGCAAGATTTGTACGAGTGAGGCAGTATTCCGTTTCCTTGTTCCCTGGACTTAGCACTGCAAAAGGCACAAAATCGAACGACCCCCCCCTCAATTGCTTCAGCATCAAAACTCCCCTCCTGCTGCCCATACTGTGTTCGTTTTCCGAAGAAGCCGTATTCACAAAGAACCTTGATCGGTAATTGTAACTTGCCGCAGAGTCCAACGCAAATCTGTCCGGCATTTCCCTCAGCCATACTCCGTACTTAAACGTGACATAAAAACCAAGCGTCTGTAACGTCACAGGGTAGCATCAAGGTTAAATCTGGGGGAGCGGGTAAGCCCGAGACCCTTGACCCTTGACAATGTGGATGCCGATGTTCCGAAATAAACGATCTATTCCCCAGCCACGGCGTCATTAATTGGAACGTGGTATTCAGAAATAGCCCTATAATGAGCAAGTTTCTACGCATCGGGACAAGCCTTTCAATAATCTACGGTACGTGCACTGCGTGGAATGATCGGTGAACATCACAAGGTTATACGAACAATCACTTTACACTTCGAAAGTTCCCGTGGTTTGCCTGCAAGGGGACTAGGGTCTCGGCCGAAAATAGCTACAATTCTAACTGGTTGTCTCACGGGAAATACGAGATGTGGCTAACCACTTCTAGACAGGTCAGGCTATCGCTCCATACGAGATTCTGGCCTTTGCCCACGTGAAGGCTTGAGCCGGGAATTTAGCGTAGGAATTCACGGTCGTAGCTCGGGCGAAGCGGCACCATGGCTTGAATGGACCCTTCGAGATTCTTATGGTTGATCTGTCATGCCACGGGCCTTAGAGCCTTAAACTCGGATACTGCGAAAGGTCGTATAATCGTCTCATGATTGAAATGTTACATTCCGCGCGAGAAAAAAAGTATATAAGGAGAGAGATGCACTCCTGGTAATTGCTTTCTCATCAGCTTCAACTCAATCACTCTTCACTCGCTTCAATCACAATCGCTACCAACCAACTACCTTAATAGTAAGCGACCTCAATCAAGTCTAGCTTCCTCAACTAACAAATTCTAGAACACCAACAAACAACCTCAACCATCATCATGCAGTTCTCTCTCGCCTTCCTCGCCGCCGTCCTCTCGGCCACCAGCGTCTCCGCTGCCCCCGCTCCCGCCGTCAACATGATGGCCGCCAGCCCCCAATGGACCATTGAAAACATGCAGCGAAGCTGCGCCAAGGACGACAGCTCCTGCACCTGGAACTTCAAGGTCAATACCCACAAGGGTGCTGCCACCGGCTGCAAGTACGTCGTCAAGGGCAGCAAGGCGTCTCAGCGCAACGGAGGACCAGTCAAGTGCGGTGACTACACCATCACCTCTGGCTGGAGCGGCCAGTTCGGCCCTGGAAACGGATTCACCACTTTCTCTGTTGTTTCTTCCAAGCGACAGATCGTCTGGCCTGCTTATACCGACAAGCAGGTTTCTAGCGGAAAGGTTGTTAAGCCCGATCAGTCTTATACCCCTGCCAACCTTCCCAAGTAAGCGATGGAGATCTTTAGCACTAGTACATAGAGCATGGTTTAGATGTGGAGATTCATGTTATTAGTCGAGATGTCCTGGATGTTCAATGTCAGTACAGTCATTAATATATAATATGCAAATATCATTTGAAACGAATGGGACTCAGTGACACCTTCATCCTAGAGTGATATCGCATTAACTGGTAACTTGAAGTTTTCTTCCTCCCCAAGGACTGGCATTCATTTCATATGCGGTAAACATCGAGCTGTCAATGTTTTGTTCGATTCACTGGACGCTTGTCCTGAACGCAGGAGTTCCATACTGACTCCATCAGCTTTCGCCAACACCTACTTATGGTACGCAAGTTGCCGACCCATGGCCCTTGGACCTAGCACTAGGTGTTGTTACGAAGAACATGCTCCGCCAACTTCAAATGTGGCACAAGGTCCTGACTACTTTCAATCTCCATGGGAGAAAACCTTCTATATCTGATATCGAACCCACACTGGCCACTCCCCAGGATATTCCTCAACTTCTCTTCCCTACCTGCAGAGATATTGCGGTCCTCAGTGCTCTGCCAAGTGATAAGAACCTCGTATCGGTCTAGTCTCTCGTACCGGAAAACGTCAGCTTGCCCAGCGTCGTAGTTCCAGATTTCCAGAATCTTGAGAACGTGCATCGTCTTTACTGCTTCTGCAGTACTAATCAAGAGTTCCTCGGTGGTGTCATTGAAAGAAGATGTAAGTGCAAGAGTCTTCAATGCTTTGAACTCCGTTTTTGTGGGCCTATCGAAGAATGTTTGTGCATCAAAAGCAAAGGAAACGGTGATATGCTCAAGATGATCCGCGGCTTGTGAGATGGATTGTAATAGGTTCGTGTTGGGTGGTGATGATACAGCCTCGTTGGAGTGCGGAGCAAAGCCGTGATAATAGGAAAGAAGTCTCACTGAAGGTGACAATCAGAGACCTGCCGAAAAGGCTATTAAGCGTCAGCATGACGGAGATTAAAAACCAAAGAAGGAAGCACATACCAAAATCCCCGGTCCTACGAACCCCATCCTGTCATTTCTCTACGTAAATAGGTTCAATAGTGGTAGTGGACATGATGATATTGGAGAAACAATTTTGCGAGATGTCTGGGCAGGGGACAAAAGCTCCGAGCGAGGAGAAGCTATGATAGCCCTTGCGAATTATGAGGGAAATGGATTTGACAAATCGTAGCCGGTCTGAATGAACATAATTTCCAAATTCGGGAAGTTCAGGTAAGGAACTTGTTGAAGCTTGAAAAGGTAATACGACAGCGTTGACTGCGGTAGGAGAAGTAATACGGTTCCTGGGTAAAATGCCCCGCACTGTCGTCCAATCTCAAGGTCGCCGTCTGGACATTAGAGTCGGTTCTGGTGATCTCTTCCGCTTGCCTAAGCTGCCCAACTCGCGGGCATGTGCGATAACTGCTTCCAAGTCATCACCAGCCCGAATCCTTTCCAGTATTTCCTGACTCGTCCCAGCATCTGGATCTTTCAAGCTTTCAAACAGCGTTCTAAAATTACAGTTCTCGGCCTCCAACTCTTTGACTCTCTTTTCAAGCTGGTTAGAGTCCACCTCACGTTCTTTAGCAACGTCAGCATAGTGACACTCCTCCCCACGGCGCTGACATCCAGCACAAGTTGGAACTTCGGCCGTACATATATATAGTAAGCATTAGCTCAGACGGATCGCAGAGACGGGAAGTACCCTTATCTTTCTAGTCCTGCACGCGTCGCAAGCTACTGCAACAGCTCGTCTTTTGGGTGCGGGCGTAGGGACTGCATCGACAAATGGAGTGATTGGGTGCTTGGGCAAAAGTGGAGGATAGTTCATTAGGGTAGGAAGATAGCGTTTGTAATGCACGGATTTAATCAGTGACTGGTTTCCTCGATGGAGTCGTTTGTGTTGAGGGGAAATTTGTAATTCTTGCTTCATGAGGAGTTGGGTTTGTTTACGATGTCAATTGGGTCGGGAGCGGGAGAATATGCAGTATGCAGTGATGCACCACGTAAGAGCCTCTGCATCTGTTCATTGGCTGTTTCATATCGGTATATCAGTCCGAGATATTGACGGGGCGGATCAATGATATATCCATTTCAGGGATGTTTATACGTTGAGATGTCTTGTGTAACAATCGCCAGTTACTAAATTACTAATAATAGATCCGAAGAGTGAATGATTTCCTGGTACTATCGATATGGATAAGTTGGATCGATGAAGAGTATTGAGGCAGACAATAAATCGCTACAGAATGACACATAAACCGCAGCTACACAATATCATCTCTGTCTCCCCTTCATCAGGCGACCTCCTAAACTGAATCCTAACTTTATCCCAAATTCTCAGCCACGACGCAATAATCACCAGTTTACACTGCTCATCCAATTCCTTCGCCATGTCCAAATCCGTAAACTCAAATCGCGTAGGTTTGTCAGACCCCATATTCAGCGCACCTATCGCAAGAACTTCAGGCTTCGAGCCCATGTATAACTTCCATCCTTCACCATCACCAAGATTCCTCCACTCAAAACCTGTTCGCTGCGGGGTGTTGACGTTGAAAGTATGTGTTGCGTTTCTATCGCCTAGAAGACGATAGTACATTGTTATATGTGAAGGAGGAGATGTGTTGGTGAATTCTAGTTCGGCACTGTGACGAGAGTACTTGACTGTTGCCAAAGGCGAGGCGTTTTGATCTTTTCGTGGGACAAGGTTGACTCTGGCTTCAAAATCGTCTTCTGTGCTTTTGTATGTGCATGCGATTGACAGTGGTGTGCTGCCAGTGTTGCCCCGTATGTTGAATTTCACCTCAGAATCGCCTTGTTTGTGGATGGTGAAAGACGTTGGCATAACAAAATTCTCATGTTGATTTGAGGTTGAGTAGCCCGGAGGAGGAGGGATGATCTCCAAACCGACTTCATCTTGACCCATCGCGACGGTAGAATATGATGCGGTCTGGGTTGTGGCGTGAAATAGTAAATCTCGGGAGTTTTAAGGTAATGCTGGGCCTTGGCTTTATATAGTGCGGCTGAGATCATGAGCATATACGAATGGACGTTTGTGGTTGCGCCACTGGTTAGTTTCTTTGTCTCGCGGTGCCCACGTGTTTCAATCTCTTTGTTTCGTAGGTCGCTGACTCCAAGGATCACCAATCACCAACTAACGTTAGTCTTTCAGCTCAGGTCGCAGAGCCAACTGGCGCCACTTTGAGGTTAGCGTCTCCAGAACGCCTCCGACCAGACGAACGATCCTATAAATAAGCATAACTTAAGCTTAAGGTTGTTTGGAAGGGAAGATATGCATGAATTGAACGGAAAACCCGCTGCTTGTCAAATATCAAAATCATGCGCCATCTACGCTCGCTATCTACAAATATGATCTAATAATGACGCTTCCCAAGGACGAAGCCAACCAAACACCCGTAAGAATCTCCAGCGACGGAAGACAGAAGTCATCAGAGCTCAATCCGATAAATCCAATCCAGAATAGCCATTGTGCAAGCCAAAGCAGAGGTACTCCCATGGCCAGAACCATATGTAGTTGTGAATGACGTTTCATGGGTGGATCAAGAGACTCGACCTCGGCTGGAAGAGTTCCATAACTACGATGTCCGCTATTCACGGATGCTCGCTTCTTCGACAGTAGACTTTCTCGGATGTCTGCGTCGTCGTCCTGAGATACGGGGCATTTCCCTTCATTGGTCGTAGGGGCACTGTCAGTCTTTTCATCGGGTGCTTCGGCGTTATGAGGAGTTCGGAGAGTGCGGATGAACGGCACGGCCATCATCGCCACAACGAACAGCCATACGAGTGCGCCGCCATACATAAGCGCAGCAAAAGGTGATCTTATCGCGCCTGCCAAACTTCCAAAGTAAAAATCGTGGATGCGACCATAGTTGACAGTCAAACACATATGGTAGAATGAAAAGGCTTGAAGGATCACTTCACCAAACATGGCAGACATTGAGGAGGTCATATCTTGAGATCCAGACCCTTTAGTACCATGCGATGAGATCGGGAGCCAGCTGAGGCGAGGAAGTGAACACCAAAGCAGCGTGAGCTGTAGGACAGGAACTGCCTCGTATCCAGGAGTTCTCTGGACGATATTCACGTTGGCCAAATTACCAAGGAAGTGAATGCTTGCAAGAAGAATTCCCCCCAAAATCCAGCGTGCCGAATCGTAGTGTAGCGAACGGGGACTGCTAGCACCTCTACTATTTCGGCCGCTGGCATGTAAGACGGCAAATAGCGTTACTAGGTTGATGAATCCGATACTCATGAGTTTCCACTCGTTGGGAGGGCATGTTGCATCGTGTTCGGAGGATCTAGGATAGATCCTCCATCGCCATGGGATCATATCACGAGGTTGAAGTCGCGCCGGTTCATGCCAGGTATATCCGCAAGTTTCGTTCATCCATCGCCGCTGCATCTCCAGATCGTTCGCGCCAGATGTCGAGCATGGTTCTTCGTGCTGGTCCATAGCAAAAGTGTTGCAAAAACAGGCTTTATCGAAGTACTCGCCGTGCGGTATGAGAGTTTTTGTTAGCTGGTAGCCTACAGTATCGAAACTAAGAGATGTCATAGAGTTCCGCTCGCCGTTGTACTCCCATGGTCGACCTGCATTTCCAGTATGTTGTGTCGTGGCTGTGAAGCTGCAGGAACCGATGACATGGTCGAATGTCTCTTTCGTTCCTGCCGAGAACGACTCTCGTAGGCATCCTGGTGCTCTGTTGGCGACGTCGATGGTTGCATATCCATCTGTCAGGCTCTTGGGCGATAGACTCTGCAATGCATTTGTGTCCCCAGCCTCGACGAGCCAGTTCCGACCAGTCGTAGCCTGAACCCAATGATGAAGTTGTGCCTTTGCGAGGACAGATCTGCTGCAGTACTTGATGTAGCCTTTGACAACTCTGGGCGAGAACTCAGCGCTCAGACAGCCCAGGTGAGTAAGCCACTGATAGTGCGTGCAGAAGATAAAGTACGAAGTGCAGCGATGGCGAGTGCACTTCGTCATGGCATCCAGCCAAGCGGACTGATCCTGTTGAGCGATGCACTGTGGCATCGGTGCCAAGTCTTCCGGATTCACCCAGCCCCCACGATTCTTCAATATTCTCGGGTCGTCGTCTCCGCTCGAAGCATCGCTGACATCGTTGGTCGAGTCTGTTGATATTGTTAGCGTTCAACGGTAACGGATCAGTGGGGCATAGCGCACTAGTCAAGGGTTCCCCAGAGACTGCAGCAATCAATAGCGCCTGGAGCACCGTCTGTAGTTTCATCTTTTCGACAGCGCAACAGCGATTTGTCTCGGAGAGATCGCGAGAATAGAAACAAGAGGGAGATTGTTTCTCTTGGTGTTTCGAGGTCAGATGCTCTTGTTAGCTGATGCCTGGTTGCTCGAATTGCGGGGAAGCCGCGTAAGTCGGAGGATCAATCATTCCGACCAATGAATACCAACATCGATTTTCAACCCTCTCACGAGGTTCAAGCATCATGCTTCTATTTTACCCTTCAGAATTGACCCAAGTTTAAGCATCAATACTAGATCTAGATATTTCCCATCTTTCCGCACTAGTAATGTTCTGAGACTCGCTCTTTGTTTGGAAACATAGGGAATATGACCCTGCATGTTTCGTGCAGTTCCCTTTCAGAGATCGTGTGACATGTTACCGTTTGTAGCATGGGGGTGAAGCCTAAAAATAATTGCGGGACTTCACCAGCCTTCTTAAATCGGAGTACTGTGAAACTTTTACTGAAACAACTAGCAGTTGTTGCTAACATGCTAATGAAGGTGTGTCATGTTCTTAACGAGATTTTTATCGACTTTATTACCCCTCTGTGATCATATTTTTGGACATGATGCTTGTCTCGACTTGTGAAACGACTGAAACATCACTAATAAGGCTGATCTTTTCTAACATCTACAAATTGTTTGGACTTTTGTTGATCCATAGCCTCTATAGATAGATCTACTCTCCAGCATAAATAAGGCTCTTCTTGCCCAGACCAGCTTTCATTCACTCCAACTCAGATCTCTCAACATCTTCAGCTACCTATCAGTGAATCAATCTTACAACCTCGTCTCATCATGCATCTTACAATTCTTCTCGCGACTCTGGCCGTCTTCATTCCTGCAGCTATCGCCGAGGAACTCAATGCAGGTGATGTACCCACCGCCTGCATGACAATCTGCCAACCCATCATCAATCTCACCAACGCATGCGACATCGACTCCAAAGGAACCGAAAAGCATAGCGACAGGAGAAGAGACCTCGTCATCCTTGATCACCAAGACGACGACGAACCCATCGAGGCAGCCTGTATCTGCACAAACAAAAGCTTCGACGTCGCTGGCGTGATGGGGCTTTGCGCGAGTTGTATGGCTCAAAACAGCAAGGACACAGAAGGTAAGAGCTCTACAGATGGGGTGGGTTTATGTTGATCTGGTGACCAACATTTCATAAAACAGATATCGATAAAATCATGTCGCAATGCTCCTTTTCGTCAACCTCTTACGTTCGCGCAGCAACGAGTGTACTCTCAGGCATCGAGGTTCAGGCTACCAAACCGGCTGCAACAGTAGCTTCTGGAGCTACAACCACTGCTGCCGCGACGACTGCCACAGAAACAGCTGGCAACAGCGCTGGGAAGATGATGGTTTCCACCATGGCGGTTACTTGGGTCACTTTGACGTTATTATTTATCCTGTAGATTTACAGATTATCCATGTCTCTAAATTCAGCGTCGGAAAGCAAACATAAATAGCTAATTTCTTGTTGTGTCTTCCAGCGTGCGTTTAAGACTTGACGGAG
Source organism: Fusarium sp. NRRL 66894 (assembly GCA_014824365.1). Taxonomy (NCBI): domain Eukaryota; kingdom Fungi; phylum Ascomycota; class Sordariomycetes; order Hypocreales; family Nectriaceae; genus Fusarium; species Fusarium sp. NRRL 66894. Next base: position 22,753 of record JABEEQ010001680.1, on the reverse strand, counting down.
GGCCTGGCGTGATGCTATGCATCTTTTGCCCTCCAACATGTGTGTTGTCTCTGTCTGCCAATACAAACCCTGCATTCAAGACTTTGAACCGAGGACATACTGCGACTTGCCGGGCAGCGTAATGAGAAGAGAGTTGACAGGATCTCGTGCGTCCGCTTGCCCTGTTTTGAAGTTATTTCGCATACCCATCCTTGCCATTCACTGCCAGATTAGCTCAACAAAGCAACTACTCAGCCCCATCCTCAGACTGAGTTTTCTTGACGGAGATACCCCACTGTATCTGATAAGCCCCGAGGACATCCTTCATCAACGGCTCCTCCTTGCCCCAACACTTCTCGGTAGTGATGCTACTCTTGTCTTTGTCCGTGGTAAGGAAATAGTGGCCATTTCTAGTTTTGACAGTGAGGCGGGTTCGATGTTCACCATCACTCGTTCGTTGGTAGGCGATATAGTTTGGAAGTTTTTCGCTGTTGTTGGTGGTGCCGACACGTCCTTTTCCGTGACCGTACTGCCACTTTACGGCCCATTTACCGTGGTCGATGCACCCTCGCTTGGCCTTTTCCAAGTATTCGACAAGCTCTTGCTCGCGGCCTTTGTTAAGGACGAGGATCTTGTCCTTCATGTTGACAATTAGCAGAATCTGTACCAATACACGGAGGGAGATTGATGAATAGTGAGTAGAGGACTGATTGACCATGTCGGTAGCTTCTGCTGGAGGCATTCGAGATGGCCATTTTATATAACTGATGGGTTAGAGAGTCAAAGATATCAAATGACAGGTTAGCAAAGAGGTTCTGGTCATGGAAAACATACCATCAATCCCGAATCAAACTCGCTCAGTAGACGGGCGTTTGCCAGCAAGCGGCACTTGAACCAAAGCATGGCACTGAGAAAACTCACAAAGGATCTTGTAACGATAGCTGGAGATAAGTAAATGCGATCGGTAAAACTAAAAAATCGACTCATGGTTAGGGGACTAGTACGTGACGCTTGAAAGTCTGAGTTAAACCGCTATATTTGCCAGGAGTTTCTGATTGTGTCGGGTTGGATAAATCAGATGGCTTAGGCGAAGCTTTGCGTAGTTTTATGTATCGGAGAATAAGGGTAGGTGTTGTCTGTGTCACAATAAGTTCGCGTTCGCTGCTGGGTCTTGCAAGGTACATGTTCGCCCATGTTGTCTGTTCCAGGCAGAGGAACAGACTCACATGGTCAGTTTGAAGCGAGCGTAGTACATGTTCAACAGGAACAACAAGGCTCTTTCTTGGGCGAAGGGGTTCGGTTTCACCGACTGTCGCTTCTTGTAGGCGGGAACATGAGACAGTGTGACCTGAAGGAAAAGAGAACGGAGCGCCTCAGGGATGGATCAGTGAATGAAGTGGAGAGGACTTGTGTACGTACGTACGTACGCATGCTCCCTGGCTAGTGCTGCCCGCCACAGATTAACGCCTCCGAGGCACAGGCAGGTCTCGCAGGAAACCCCAGTGTAGAAAAACAGAGGGGGCCGAGCCACGCCCTAACACAGAGCCGCACAGCATAACTACTGCACTTCTCTAAACCCTCAACACATCAACACCTCAACACCATCCGCCCTTCTCTTCTTTCTCTTCTCTTCTTCTATTTTCTTTTCGACCATGAACACCCCTGCCGAAGGTCCTCGTACGTTTGCCTTTCAGTATTGCCTGCCTTGTTTCTTCAGACTGCTGACCAGCACAATCACAATAGCTGGATATGACGTTGGCGACGTCCTAGAGTTGCACATACTCCAGACCCAAACCAACCTCTTACCCCAATCCGACAAAGTTTCGGTCAGAATCAACCAGCTCATCACAAACACCATGGCTACCGTCGTGCGCGTCAGTTTTGACACTGGCTGAGCTATGCTCAAGCTCTACGATCGTCGATTTGGTACTCAATTCCGCAAGTGCTATGACAAAAACATCCCCTACTGTGATCAGGCCAAGGCCGCCTATCACTCATTCCTGCAAAGAGGCGCCATGGGCCCTTTCCTTGAAGAGCTGGACGACGAGCAGTCGAAACCCGATGTTATCCCTCGCACCACGCGCGAGATTCGAGATGAGCCTGATGGAGTTGCCCGGTTTGAAGCTGCGCTTTGGAAATCTGCTCATAATCATGTCAAGACTAAGACTGAGGCATACATGCGTGTGCAGGATCTTCAGGGTGTGCTGGTCCCAAAGCTGTACGCTGTTGTGTGCGTCGTCACTGCCAAGGAAAACTCGCTGGAGGATGGATACCTTGATATTCATGGCATCTTACTCGAACCCATTGCAGGCCACTCTCTAATTGATCTCCTTGGCGCCCCTTGTGCCCCTGTGACCAAACAAGAATGGTCATCTATCATACAGCGTGCAGTCGACTCAGCACACGAGATCAATAAGCGAGGCATAGTTCTCGACGATAGCGCCCCTCGTAACGTGGTTATCGACCAAACCTCACACCAGCCTTTCCTCGTTAACTTTTCCCAGTGTTTTTTCAGAGATACGATGTTTCATCCTTCGGAAGAGGATGCGGAGGACTGGGATGCTGACGCCGAGTATTGTGAGGTCGCTAGAGTGCATAATAATGCTGCGGCGATTGGACTGCCTATGGAGTGACGGCTCCGGAAAAAGTTTGGATGGAAGCTGGATATCGCCTATCCTGAATCGGATGATCTGCTTTCCAAGAGCAAGTGTCAGACTCCGGAACAGCAAGGCTGCCATCTGATTGCTGGCTCTGTTGGGGTTCCTGACACTGAGGCCTGATTCGACCTACAGTACAAGCTCGCTGTCAGTTAGACAGACAATAACTGCAGCTACATCTGGTAAGCCTTTCTCTTACCAGTATTTGCCAAGTCGTGGCGAACTGACAATCATACAGGAGATGAGCGAGATGCAACCCATACAAAGAACAACACCCCCGCGACTGCACGAGAAAACCGAATGGACTGTAGCAGTTCATCGCTGATGATGAAGATGGATGTCTGTCTGGTGAAACATGGTTGTAAGCGGATGGGGTGGGACGAGATGGCTTACTTGCGAGTTATGGACATTTATTCCCAAGTCTCTGGTATCCTGGCCTTCCGCTTGGTGTTTGATGGTGTCGCGACTCGGAAAATTGGAACAAGGAGATAGCAGACATCCAATGTATTATACACCGAGTCTCAGCGAATGATAACGTGTACCCTAGTATCAGAGAACAACAAGTCCAGTCTAACCAGTGAACAAAACATGAGGTCTGTGTAATCGAACACTTGTAGTTTGAGAACCTGCAGACAGGCATGTATTGCTCTGGCCGGAAGAAAGGAAAGTTTTATTGAACACGGCTTTTCTTGGACCATATCAGTTTGCCTTATTTGCTATCGCTTTACGTCAACAGGGCCGACACCACTCAAGTGTCGAAACGAAGTTGCATCATCAATTCTAGTTTCTTCGTTGGTCTTTAAACGTTCCGACTAACATAATTCCACTTTATCGTGTTCTTTTTACCTGTGTTAGCTGCATAAAGTGTAACCTTATGACCAGAAAGTACCTCTATAGCCACAGCAACATGATTACCCCGTGGCGCGGCCAATTATATACATATGTTTGAAGAATACCCAACAGTTTGGCAAAGAAGAGCACCACAAGTAGATTGAGGCCTACCAGAATATCAAGCACGCGGAAGGGCTTTTGATGGTAGATGCCGAATCGTGGCTGAGTTTTAATGTCTACCTATCCATTTCGACACCCAGCCAAGTTCACGATGCAATGGTGATGTCTTGTATACCTCATAGCCTCTGTATCTGGTGCCCTAGCATATATATCTGCTCAACCTCTGTTTATGCAGTAGCCGTTGTTACGCAAGTTTCAAATAACGAGGATGTAACCAGTCGTGCTACATATAATGATCATCTGAGTCCATCTCGTCGTGAAGAAAATCCTGTTGCAAACTTATTTTCAAGGCGCTACTGGAGAATATGTCTTTTGGATATGGTGTTGGCGACGTTATCGCCGTATTAGGCCTCTGTGAGCGTATCGCCATCGAGCTGCGCAATTACAGGGACGCTCCCATGCAATTCCAACAGCTTCGTGTCGAACTCGACCTCCTGCGGGGTACCTTGAAACGCGTCTTGAGTCTGGAACCGGAGTGTAGTGCGGAGCGCGAAACTTTGGAGCAGATCAGAGCAATTGTTATCTATTGTGCCCAGCCCTTGAAGTCTATGGCAGACAAGATGAGAACAAAAGAAAGCAGTCTGGGCCACTTCAAGAGCACGAGAAGCTTAAGAAGCATCGGTACAAGGCTCCATTGGTCTATGATCGGTCTAAGTGATGTTCAGGGACTAAGACAGACCGTTATGTCTCAGATGGCTGCTATCAATGTCCTCATGAGTGTTCAGCAACAGTTAGCTTTCCACCAACCTGCACTGCAAGGAGATTACAGACGACTAACTCATGAGCAGGACCAGCATTAGACGTCTCGCGTTGCAATTCCAGGCTACTAGGACTGCTCAGTCACTAGTGGTCGAGAAACACGCCAATGCCATGGCCGGACATGCGTCGAACATCCTGAATATAGCATCAAAAACACAGAGTGCAATTGGAGCTCTGGCAGTGAGTTCAAGTATGCAGGCGGAAGTTCATTCAAAGCAGGCAAACGAGATAAACCAAAACTTGAACGCTATGGAGCAGAGTATGCGTCATATGACGCTGAAGACTGAACGCGGTACAGCTGTTGTCCGTCGCCAAGCTGCTTTCATTACTCGCCACGCTAAGACCTTAGTCAACCTTATGCAGGACATGAAAAAACTATTCATCTCGTGCATATCCCTCTCAAAGAACAAAATTCACCAGCTAACATATTCTCAGTCTAACAAGGTGCTCGAGGGAAATGCTTGAGGCAATCAGCAGAAACACGTACGATTCCCTAACTAGAAAGTCATGTCAGAGCACTGACAAAAGCTCAGGCGTATGCTCCTCGATATAAGTGGACAACTAAAACGTATTATACGCGCTATTGAAGCTATTCCACTTCATCTTACACTCGACATCGTTCGGTTAGACGACGTCCATGGGGAGAGTTGGGCCCTTCCACTGCAGGCTTGTAGGACTTGGGAGGTAAGTCAAGTTTATTTCAACCACTGAGAAATAGTGATTAAAAGTCACAGTCGTTTAGAGAGATGCTCCAGTTCGTTGTGTATGCGAACAAGAGGTCCGGAGCAAAATACATTACACATAATCTCTTCGCGGTGACGCAAGCGAAAACTGGCAAGGAAGTCGATCAACAGACGTGGGAAACCATGATCAAACCAGGGTTCCATCTTGAGCAGGCCATTATCATCAAAGGGGCTCACTCATCCAGGAGATGTTTGGATCCAAAGTTTACCGGAATGCTTCTAGATCAAGCCCTGGAGTTTGAAGACCGCCAGGTTTGGTGAGTCAGATATCCAAAAACACAGCTATAGTTCTTCGGCTGACCACATACTTGAACAGCAATATCTGTTCCCGATGTACCAGAACATCTTTCACAACAACACCACTTATCAGCTTATACAATGAGGCCCCTTACTCGCATCACCCTCTCAAACGATTCACAACCCGGACCAATAACAAGAAAAGGTTTGGGCCCCAGCTACCGTTCATAGCTATGGATGAACAAATAGAGACTTTTCGCAGGGTTAAGTTCTTGCAACCGACCGAGCCCATACAAGATACCATGGAAGCGTATTTACGATTAAATGAAAATCCTAACCATGCCATGGCAAACGCATTCACCAGCCTTGAAATGCTTCTTGCTTTAGAAGAAACCTTTTCTGAGGATAAGGTTCAACATGCGAGAAGACACTTGGAGATTGCCGTCAAATCAGGTAACGACACCTGAGTTATTTGTAATAACACAAATTAAAAAGATCGCTTAGACAGCTCAATCCCCGAAAACTGGTACCTGCTGAGTCGAGCCTGTATGGAGGTAGAAGACTACGAAAGAGCCTATCAATGCTTACAAACCACGATATACCTCGAACCCCGTTGCCCTTCGTTCTGGATTACACTTAGCATTTTATACTTCAATATCGGTCAAAACAAAGACTCGCTCGACGCACTAACCAAAGCTGTAGGGCTGAATGCTCACATCTATGAGCCTTGGTATAACCTCGGCGTATTGGTATCTTTTTGGTTGCTCAACCTCATCAGAAGTCTTTCTAACACGAGATATAGTATGACAGCTGTAATGGCCAACATTCAGACGCTGCTGATGCTTTTTACAAATGCCTTGAGCGGAAGCCAGAATTGTCGAATGTTCGCGCACGTCTTGAAGCTCAGCAAGCTTACGTCGAGGACTGTGACAATGAGATTTTGCGCGATTTCTTGATTTACGAGATGATTGATTCGCCCTTGCAGGATCAATATGGCATGGTAGATGAAGCCCACGGCGAAGATGTCAAATTCAACCCGATTCGTGAGAGTCGGGAGCAAGACTCCGAGGATGAAACAGATGGAGAGGAGATTGAAGAAAGTGATCAAAGCGATTCGGAGCACTAAATCTACTGCATCATATTTAGCATTTACTTTTGAAGAAGGATGGTTTATTATACATCATTTCGTTTTGTTTCGTACATCTTTGATACAAGAGGAATTGACGACTTTGGCTTCGTTGTAGAAACGAGCGGGCCGCAATTAAGTGGCTTCAGCTGAGGCAGAAAATCGGTGGTGGCTGAGTCTTGAAATAACGCCTTCCAGTTAATGTGCCCAATCATATCCTGGATGCAAGCGCGTTGTTGGTGGCTGTCGCAGGCTGCACGTGAGGCCTCTGATCAGGCTGTGAAGTCCTACCTCCTGCTTCCTCAATTCTCTTCTCACATCAACAGAAGACCAGATGCCTCACTTGCGACATTGAAACCATGGAGCTCTCCAGGCCCGCGGACTCGCAAATTGCCGCCGCTTCTCGACCTGGCGCTGGTCATGATGGTTCAGCCGCACCTGTCAAGGAGCTAGAGAGAACTATCGCGGGGTTTCAAGCCATCTTGACTGACGAAGACCGGAAAAAGCTGCAGCAGCTCAAAACGACGTCGCACGACTCGCAAAGCATCATCACTTTCACAGCTGAGTTGGACCGTCTTGACAAGAATCGGCGAGGGAAGAGTGTCGCTTCAAGATTGGCCTCTTTTCTACAGACGATTGAGCAATTTACGCCCATAGTCGACACTTACATCCAATCGAATCCCGATATCGCGGCGCTTATCTGGGGCTCAATTAAACTAACATTTATGGTACGTCTGTCACGGCTTACTTTTTGACGCCAATGCTGTCCCAACCACTAGGCAATATACTGACCATCAGCTTTCGCTAGTCTCTCGCGAACTTCGCATCCTACTTCCAATCATTTGTTGAGCTCCTCCAAGGATTCGGTTCACTTTGCACGCGGTTCGCCGAGTACCAAGTCATTTTCAATGAATCCTCGCGTCTCAGGAGTTCAATCTGCCAGTTTCACACTGCAGTCGTTACTTGTTGCCAGCAGATCGTCTTGGCAGTCCGACGGCCTTGTGAGTATGGCGAAGGAGTTGACCGAAAGATGCACTAATTCCTTGTGTAGTAAAGAATCAGCTTCTCAAGGCAATTACACAGTCCTTTCAGTCTGAACTTCGAAACTACGTGGAAGACATCAGAGCGAAAGCAGAGGAAGTTCAAGGGGATATCCAATTGGTCAAGGCTCAGTGCGACCGTGAGGAACAGCAGCTACAGACGACAGAGCGACAAGAGGCTACCAACCACCGGAAACGCTTGCTCGCTTGGACTTCTAAATCAACCACTGAAATGGAAGCCTTACGTGAACAGCAGAGGCTAAATGCCTTAGGTTGGGCATGATTGATGGTTTGACGGTACCTGACTAATTCGGAGTCTTAGAACAGAAACGGCGTCGTCTCCTTGAGGACCTATCGTCGTTCAACTTCACATCGGCCTTCAACAGCACACGAAACAAACGCCATATTGGTACGGCGGAATGGGTTTTCAAAACTACGGAATTCCAAACATGGTCCAGAATTTATACCTCTCCCGTTCTTCACATCACTGGCAAAAGTGAGTCGCCTGCTACGAAACAACTGACTAATGCGTATGAATGAATGAAGCTAACCACCATCTTGAGTTGGTTCTGGTAAAACGGTCTTGGCGTGAGTAATTACGCTCCTCGTGCTCAAACACACAGATCATTTACTATCATCGACACTAGGTCCTCAATTGTTGAGAAGCTTTCGCAGCTCCGGCCGCCTCAACAGTTCGTATCCTTCTTCTTTATCCGGTTCGATGATCCGCTAAGCCTTAATGCGGAGACAATCATACGGTCATGTGTTCAACAATTAGTATCGGCCGTCACTACGAATACCCTTAATCAAGTGGTAGCTTCTAAACTTGACGAATGCCTCTCAGAAGCCAAGTTGGCCCTATTCTCTCTGGACTCACTTTGGAGACTCTACTTAGCTGCTGCTAGAGTTATTAAAGGATGGTTCATAGTTCTTGACGGACTGGATGAGTGCAGCACTAATCAACAGTCAAGATTGTTGAACTTCTTCAAAAGATTTGTTTCTCCGACTAATAGAACCCGCAATATAAGCATTCTCATCTCATCTCGAGAGACATGCACCAACGCAATCAGAGACACTTTCCATGATCCTATACGATTGGTTACCGGCCTGCAGAGTACCAGTGCAGATATTGGCGCATATGTCGACGACATCATCATTGACAAACTATCGACTGGCGAACTAGTTGTCAGCAACCCCAGTCTGTTGGATGAGATTCTGAAAACCATTGCTTCTAAGGAGCAGGGAATGTCAGTAACTTTCTGCCAACTCAAATCTTACAAAGCTAACGACGTTACTTTCCGATTAGGTTCTTATGGGCGTTTCTTGCTATTGAGGATATATGTTCTGGAAAGTCTGACAAAGAGATTCGGCAAGCACTGAAAGACATCCCGAGTGACCTTCCTGCAACATTTGACCGTGCTCTGAGCCGCATTGTCCAAAAGCGCAATCAAAACATCGCTAAAAAGGCCTTCATGTGGACGAAAGCAGTATCACAACCATTGACCTTGTTACAACTCCGCGAAGCACTGTCTATCGAGATTGGTCAACATACTCTGCGCCAGGAAGATCTCATCAGCGGCATAGAGCGATTGCCCGCATGGTGCGAGAACCTGATTTATGTGGAGGAAACAGACAACACAGTTCGTTTCAGCCACCATTCTATCCAGGAGTATCTTTTGGTACCGGATTCGGGCGAACGTGGGAACCTTCATATTCATCATGACGAGTGCGATAAGCTTGCTGGTGAGGTCTGCATTACTTATGTCAATCTTGACAACTTTCAGACAGCGCTAGCGGAGAGGAAAAAGGAATCTCTGAGCTCATCCGCTATAAAGATCGACCCAAGTGGAATAGCTGAGCAGACGATACAGTCCGCCATCCAAGGTGGCGTTGGAACACGCGTCGGTCGCCTAGCTCGCCAATTTGTCAAGACGTCAAACCCAAACAAAACATCAACACAGCGAGATTTTGCCCTGAGTTCTCCAATCCCAATTACTAGTAAAGCCCAAGGGATCGCAGATTACCCCTTTCTCGAATATGCTTCGAGGAACTGGTTCAAGCATACCAAATGCATCGACAAAAAAGAGAAGGAGATTTGGAGGCTTTTCGGTCAAATGGTCCATAAGCCCTCTCGGCACTCACAAGGCGAGCCTTGGCATGGTACGGAATGGAAGAACGAAGCCATGGAGGGGTTTCCAAATCATGACGATCCAAGATCAGAATGTTTCAGCGATGTGATACGTACTACGAGGGGCGTGATACGCTCTTCTGAAATGTCTTGGTCAGACGTGTCAGAATTCTCTCACCTCTGCCTTGCTTTCGTCTACGCTGAGCTAAACGGCTACTGGGCCCTCGCATGTCAATTGTTCGAGTTGTTGACAAGATTCTCTGGGGAGTCAGATGGACTTAATAGACTTGTTTGCATTCTAACAGCTAACAAGAATCACGAGGCCTGCCGAAACGATTGTGCAAGTATGTTATCTTCAGGTCTGGACCATCGATTAATCGTCGCAGAGCTGAGGAAAGCGATCGCCCGTGGGATTTCATACTTCCCCGCTTTGCCAAATTGTGCGTCATTTCCCCCCTGTGACTGCGCAGACCAACCTCCTCACGAGCTGAAGTTGGATATCTGCCAGGTGTTCAAAACTGGCTATCGTCGATTGGCTCAACCGCACTTCCAGGCTTTTGCTATTGTGACAGAAGCACTTGAGATGGGTGACGATATGCCCGGCATCTTGGACTTGATCATCACGTGTCGCGAAGATGCTTATACTTTGTTTGAAGCCAAGAACATTCACAGGATGCTTTTGATTGATGTACTGATTCAGGGGCTCCTATCAACTAAAGTATTGTACGAAGGGATCGTCTCAGCTTCCATTAGCAGGTTTGTGGAATACGAGCGTACGCCAACCTTCCTTCACGATTTCAGTAGGCAAAAGCCCCCGAGCTCGATGCCTAAGCACCCTTCGATAGCTTATACCATCTGTTTTCTGGGTCTTTTGGATGCACAGCTTCCTCCTGGACCGTCCCCAGATAAAGATGTTCTTGCTAAATACCATCGCTCTGGAGAACCTATGAACTTCCACGGAGATACTATCGCAGCGATATTCCAGAAACTCGTCATCCCCGCCCTCTGGCCGACTTATATGGCATCCTATATCGTCATGACTCTATTTGGGCGGTCTCTAAAGTCTGATCTTCAACACATGGCTCACGCTCACGAGGACTCCTTTAGGAAAGCTGTGTGGAACAATAATTGGGATATTGCGGCAGCTCTGCTAGATATCCAGCCGAATACTGTGGATAGCCTTACTGGCCGTGGTTATTTCACTTCTATCAGAGAAGCTGTACGCTGCCAGAACTGCTGGCGCTGCACAAAGAATGTAGTGAGGCAGCTAACTTCTAGCGATATGCATCGGTATTCTTTTCGGTTATGTGCGGATCATATCAGCATGTTCAATAAGATTGCTGGTTCGCTTGGAGGTATATACAATGTTGAGAAGGGATCTGTACTGTGCCCGGGACAGAGCACTGATGCGTTGCCGGAACGAGAGGGCAAATTGAAGCGGACATGATTATGTCTTTTATAATATACAACCAAATTTCCATCACCTCTTGTCTAGCACAAATACTTGACCAGCCCCAGGACTGAAAGTCTGAATTTCACACGCACTACTTCTAAACCCAATTCCATTATATATCCCCCCTCACATCCTTGACATGCTTCGTTCTCTCAGAATCCGTCTGATCTCCCGTATTAACAGTCCCCTCCCTTTCCACCATCATAATAACAGCGTTCTCTGCCACAGGCTTGTGTGTAACTCCCTTTGGCACAACATACATATCCCCCTCCTTCATAACAACAGGCTCTTCGTCTTGGATCTCCATAGTCAACTTTCCGGAGATTAGATAGAAGAGCTCTTCCGAGTCGGGATGAGCGTGCCAGATAAATGAACCGTCAATCTTGGCGACTTTAACGTGATGGTCGTTGACGGATGCGATGAGACGTGGCGACCATTTTTCGGTGAATGAGGAGAGGATTTCGGGGACGGAGGTTGTTTGAGACATGGTTTAGAGTTGGGGATCTGAAGGGTTTGAGTTTGGGTGAGATGAAGTGTATTGGGTGATTGGAGCTTTATATAAGGCTGAGCTTATGAGATAGTACCCACTATGTCGTTTACAAGGCGCAAGGGCGTGAGATTTGTGAAAGCGAAGAGGGTCTAGCTAGAGTTGGCTTGCATTCTCTGCCTTGTTATTGGTCCATGCTCGGGTGAGGCTTTGGCAAAAGAACTTTAACATTCTTTGTGAATCTGCGCTGTATGCTTTATGTAATTCTAAGTAAGTCATAATCATTTAGAATAAACCCACGGCGGCGATTTTAGATTCTGAATTTATTATCGTGAGCCAACCAGTGCTCAGCTTGGTATAAGCTTTATAACTCTCCATTCACAACCATAGATCTGCTCAAATATAGCTTCTCGGCCGTTTTCATAGACTTTTATAAGCAGAAAGTTGGTAAATTTGATTTGTAAATATGATAAACACTCTCTCAGATTTTGAATTTCATTCTGCCCCTTTAATACACATCCGCCAGCATGGTGAGCTACAAGGAACTCGAGCACGCTCAAGCGTCGCGAGATCTCTTCAAGAACAGAATCACAACGCTAAAAGGCTTTCACGAAGTTATTGAAACCTCATCTTTTCTTGCGCTTGATACGGAACACGTTGCCATTACGAGCGAGAGAGACCGCCTTCTCCACCAAGTTGGACTCACATTTATGAAGACACTGGAACCTAGCCCTTCTTGCCCGTCGTGGACATCCACACTGATAACGCCCCGGCTGCGTCTTCAGCATTTTTTTGAAGATAAATAGCTGGAAGCACTCACTATAGATATCAACGAGCCGGAGAATGAAGTTGTTTGAATAGGTGGCATTAAAGGTATGCCCGTCCGTCGCCGCCACCGTTTTGGTGAGACAAAGTCTCTCGACATCCATAATTTGGAGTCTGCCGTCGTGAAGTTCCTCCAGAATCTACCAAGGGACAAGAATCTGGCGCTGATTGGGTTCGGAATGGCAGCTGAGTGGATTTATCTATCTACGTACTTTCCAGCTGCCATACCATTCTTTTCAGCCTGGATAGATCTTCGCGATATCGCGACAGACATCACCTCATCTATTGGAGTCATCCCAAGCCTCAAGTGCTTACTACAGATGTTAAGCTACTGCTGGAAAGACGTCAAGCCTGGAGGAAAGCACCGCAACGATGGCGCAGCTGATAATGCTGGCGACGACGCTGTAGCGACTTGTGCTTTGGCGCATGCCCTTCTTGATGAGAGCAATCAAGACAAGCTCAAATTTCGACAAGTCTGCGATAGCATAAGTCGTGGATACAGAAGCAAGATCTTCCATTCGACGTCGGAAGACTTCATCGCAACCATAAAAGCTGAAGGACAACTCCCGTTTAGAATTCGCACGGGTATAAGGCTTGCGGGTCAATTCTTCGACTTCTATCCTACAGGCGCGGGGTTGGTGTCCGATGAGATTGCTTTTCTCACTTTCAAGAGCCAAGATGGTCTTGATTATTTCATTGGTTGTGTGGATGGGATGGTGTTGCCGACTGGCGAGACCCTCTCTGCTCAACGCTACATCCAGGTCGACACAGAGACACCAGAGGAGAAGAAGTTGAAGGATGAGAAGCGTATTATCAGAAGGATAAAGAAAGAAGTGGCCGATGAAGAAATTTTGGAGTTGGGAGATATTTTCTCCTGAATTTCTATTGCGTTCTATATCACGATATTCAGTAAGAAAGAAGCATATTTAATGGTGTTACCACTTTGTTGTTAGTCTTTGGAATATGGATAGATGGCATTAGCTTCCTGCAGAGCATCTACCATAACTCATATAGTGCATTATGGTTTCTTTTGTATTTTACAATGTAAGTGCACGACCACTATCTTCAGCATTTATATTGTAAAAGGTGACCTATGACATCGAAATCATGGTCACTTTTAGTGGGTGTATGCCCTAAGCTTCAGTGTCCCGGCAGTAGCGCCGATCGATACCCTATAGTATCGACAAGGTCGTTTGCTTTCCCCTTGGTGTCGATATCTAACCTGCTGATGATCTGTAAAGTGCACCTTGGAATTGAGGATTGATTCAAACTTATATGTGCCCAGCTATCAACATGTTTTAATACTATTTTAGCCAATCATGATGGAAGCTTGGATAATTTGCGTATCACAGCTTCTGTTCTCTTCTACTCATAGTCGAACTGATAAAATAAGCGGGGTTCGAGTTCTCGCTAAATTGGTTTGAATTTTGCAGTCTTACTATGTTTCTTTCTAGACCTATATCCAATAATTTCGCCTTAGCTATAACATAAATTGCTGGTGTTTGTTGGGGATCTCAAGACGCGCTGTTGCAGACGTGTTTGTTGTTGCTGGTTGCTCACTGCATTGGCAGGAGATTTCAGGTGAGAAAACGCCTTGTTTGTCAAGTCTAGCTAACTTCAGTAAAGCGTCTTTATTTTCGCGATACGAAAAAGAAAAGCCCGGCCCCAGAGGGTATTTAAGTGGGAGAATCTTATCGCTCCCCCGGGATGTAATGGACCGTCGCTCCAATGCTCCACCAAGCAACGTTAGTCAGTACGTCATTGGCGTCAAGATACGATGTGATGTCATTACTGGCTGCGTAAAGCGGGAGTCTTTGATCCGATAACTAATTCCATGGGGCTATTGAGCATTTTCAACCTTAGCTGAGCTTATGGACGCCACTTCATTTCTCAACCAAGGTTAACTCAGGGGAAATGGCGCCTAAGGGAGCGCGGCGTTGGGGCCGGCCCGCAAAAGAAACGAGCCAAAATCAATAGTCTCTTCCTAGCTCTATGCACTTGGAAATTTCCATCATAGCCGCCGATCCTTTATTATTGCGATGCGCAGTGTTTATAAACCCAAACGCGGTCTCTTTCTGTGATGTGTTCTGTTTCTTCTCTAGTCATCTTTTAGACCAGCCACTCTTTTAACGAGATATCTTCGATATCACCACGTTCGTTACAATGATGTTCCCCAACTTCACGGCCGGCCTTGTTGCCGCCCTTTCTATCTCTGGTGTGAACGCTGGTCTTTGCCGTCCTAGTTCGCAGACCAGTGCGGTGGCGTCGTCTGGTAGCACTACAGCTAAGGCTGCATCTGAGACTTCAGCCACCCAGACTGTCTCTGGTACCACGAGTGTTGAGCCCGGATCTGAGACTACTACTGCCGAGACAGGTTCTGAGACGACGACTGTTGCGATCGTCTCCGACACCACCACTGCTGAGACATCCTTCGCCACTACTACCGTCCTCACTACCTCTGGTATCGATATTACCACCGACGTGACCACCTTCATCACCCTGACCGCCACCGATACAACCACTTCTGAACTCGCCACTACTTCTGCTTTCGTTCCAGCTGATTTATTCCCCTGCGTAACCAGCGACGACTGCGATGCTTTCATCCAGCTTTGTGATGCCTTCCGCTGCGGCTGCATCAACCGCAACTGCGAGCGTCTCACAGACACCACCACCACTGCTGAGCCTACCAGCACCGCAGCTGTCGACGAGGAAACCACCACTGCTGCAGAGGCCACCACTACAGCGGTCGCCGAGGAGAACACCACTACCGCTGCAGTTGAGGAGCCCGCTACAATCACTGCAGCTGGAGAGGAGGCCGTCACTACTCAACCACCTGCTCGTCGTCGTGCTCTCGCTAGCCCTGTTCCCCAGGGCGCGCACTACTGCGATGTTAACCAGGACTGTGACGAGAAGACCGACATCGATGGATACAGCTGCGAGACTTATGAGTGTACCTGCCTCGAGAACTCTTGCGTTGCTCAGATGCCTAACTTCTAAGGAGAGAGGGCACCTAGCTTAGTGTAATTTATTAAATTGTTGACAACATGCGTCAGGCATTTGCTAACTTTCTTACATGAGATGATAGATTTTGAAAACATCCCTTGCCACTATTTCTATCAAATTTTTGCAGTTCCTAGCGTTTTGGCGGACGGTGACAAGAGACCTTCGTAGCTTGCTCGCACTGTCTTCGGCGTTTAGCGCGCCTGCTTTCAATCTGTCTACGTAGAGTATACATCACTAATTGAATTCCGGCCTGGTTGCATGTCTATAGTAAGGCTATGTGGCTATAAAAACAAAGGCAACTTGATATTCTGCGCCTTCATGATATCATGACACTCCCTTGCCAACTCCCTCGCGTCACGAGATAGAAAGTCCTCATCAAAACTGACCTCCAAAAACGATTTCTTCCAATGGTGCCAATGCTCAAACATGGTGACCGAAATATCATATTTCTTATCAGGCCGCCCTCTCACTCCCCTCTCAAAGCACTTGATCTGATCCGAATCTAATGCTTCTGCCAGTTTCGGTCCTGCAGTCTGCAACCAAGCGTGAATCTCGTAGATGAAGAACTCGAGATCGTGATTCCATAAACAAACAAGGCTGATCGTTTTGTATGCCCAAAACTCCGTTATTCCTGGAATCCTGCGGAGATACATCCTCGCTTCTGCCGTCCCCGCTCTTTTGTAGTACTTCCTGTCATGCGAGAAATCTTCATCTGAATCCCGGTGATCATGAAATTTATCATGACATTTACATCGATTTCTTTCATAACAAAATTGCCAGCAACGGTGAAATTCAGGTAGTTCACACAACGACTCACTGGGTCGTGGGTCTGTCACCCACCAAGGCCTACTATCCATTGTTGGCAGCGATTGAATCGCGACGAGTAGATCCACTATCATGTCGCAATCGTCCTCAAAGCGCAGGAGAGTAGATGCAAGAAGCCGCCAAAGCTTATTACGCCGTATAAGAGCCCCAGCCGGATTTCCTTCTGAATATCTGTCCAAGCAATCGGCAGTGATGGCTCTGGCGGCCGACTCGACGCTCAGAGTCTTGTTGAGATAGTTGCAGAGAGTTATGGCCTCATCGAGATGGCAGGAGTGCTCCCTGTTAAGGCCTGGGGCGACGATTGAGAGAATCCATCGATCTCGAAAAGGCATATCCAGGTCCATTGTGAGATGTAGAAGAGAGTGTGGCCGGGCTGGTATATGAAGATTGAAACTTTTTATACTGCTTTTAGCAATGAAGGCGGGCGGATTTGTGCCAGTCGACTTATCACCCTCGATATTGAATGTTGGTAGCCAGATATTTCTCATGCGCCTGCAGATAGGCGAGCTAATTACATCACGTGATGACGCAAACTCATGTTATGCAGTCTATGGTTACATAATGTCCAAGAAACAACTTCAAAATAACAGCTTTTATTTTTCAACCTTGCAAGCTCTTTCACACTCAGGTGACTTTTAAAGCTATAATACGATCTGTGATGGGAATCTTTGCGGATTGACAGTCAATCTCACGGCACTGCCATCGACCCCGCAAGCCAGCCCTACCGGTATTTCACCAGACCTCCCTTGAGAACCTAAGTTGGGGGCCATGCAACCTCACTGAAATGTCTCGCGTGAGAAAGTGGTGTAACACCACTGAAACATTTCATTTGCTGCAAGAAGACTTTTACATCAGAGCTCTCTATGGTTGGCTATGAATTATGCAGTCAGCCATATCCATGATCCAATCGTTCTGCCGCATCAGCTCAGAATCCGAAGACCTTTTCCTGCAGCCTGCGTGTCACCGCGTATCTTCCGTGGCTTCCTTGGGGGCTATGTCAATTTCATTTGGCCTCAGATTAAGCTTAGACTTAAGGAGGGTTTGAATGGTTCTAAAAATACAGCCATATATGGCAGCTGGACACCACAATTCAAAGGATTCTCTTTTTATATACGGTCTTTTGAACTATCAATATTCGCTCAGCCGCAGAGCCTACCTTCGTTTACAATCCAATCTACCCACTATGCAAGCCTCACCACTCCGTCATAGAGACTTGCGGTATGAAGTGACACGAGCTGCCGATAAGCTGTACCACGAGCTCTCTTCCTTCTCTGTCGTGCTCCGCCACGTCAGCTATTCTCCATAAAGCTTACGAGTTCATAAATTCCCCAGCGCTGCCCTTATCTCGCTCCCCGTATGTCTCAGTTAATCTACAGTGCTTACCATGTCTCTGAACACTCCTGCTGCAGGGCAATCTGCCCCGGTAAACAACCCGGAGGCTGTTGCGTATCGTGAGCGTGATGCATTATACAACTACTCAACTGGTGTTGTTGATGTTCCACAGGGTTACAAGTACCGTCAGTATCGTATTTTCGGGTTCACGTTGCCTTGGTATGCGTCGCCGAAGATTCAGCTGGGCATGGTTGCTTTTGTTTGTTTTATGTGTCCTGGTATGTTTAATGCGCTTAATGGGATGGGTGGAGGAGGGCTGAAGGACACCAAGCTTGTGAATGACATGGTGAGTAGTCATCACTAATTGGAAACATTATTTGCTAAGTAAATCTCGCAGAACACTGCCTTATACAGTACCTTCGCTGTTGTTGGCTTCTTTGGAGGCACGTTCGTCAACAGGCTTGGGGTGAAGTTGACACTAGCATTTGGTGGTATTGGCTATGGCATCTATACCATTAGCATCCTGCTCTATACCCACTTCGAAAACGATGTCCGAGCTTTCAACATCGTTGCAGGCGTGCTTCTTGGTGTATGCGCAGCGATGCTATGGACTGCTCAAGGAACCATCATGATCTCGTACCCCCATGAGCATCAGAAGGGCCATTACTTCGCTTGGTTCTGGGGAATCTTCAATATGGGAGCTGTCATCGGTAGCCTTGTACGTCCTTTCTCGGCCTCATTTAATCTCGTCTATCCACTCTCTAAACAAGTGCCATTTCATCTTCAATCGAAGCTAACAATTCACAGATTCCCTTGGGTGGCAACATCAACATTGAAAACAATGAAGATGTTAGCGACGGTACCTACATCGGCTTCATCGTCCTGATGTTCTTCGGAGCCGCTTTAGCCCTCCTTCTCTGCAACGCGAATGATATCATCCGAAAAGACGGGTCTTATATCATTCTAATGAAGAACCCAACTTGGCAAAGCGAATTCTACGGCCTGTATGAAACCATCCGCTACGAACCTTTTGTTATTTTCTTGTTTCCCATGTTCTTCTCATCAAACTGGTTCTATGTGTATCAGCAGAACGTCGTCAATGGTGCGTACTTCTCAACGAGGACCAAGGCGTTGAATAGCCTCTTGTACTGGCTTGCGCAGATTGCAGCTGCAGCGATATGGGGGTATCTATTGGACTTGGAATATCTTCGTCGATCTGTACGAGCCAAGATTGCACTTATTGTTCTTTTTGTTATGACATTCGTTGTATGGGGAGGAGGTTATGTTCATCAGAGAACATATACTCGAGAGACGTCGGAGGCCGATAACTTCGAAACGGATTGGAGGGACGAAGGGTATGCGGGGCCGATGTTTCTTTATATCTTCTATGGCTTTTATGATGCAGCTTGGCAAGCAACTGTTTACTGGTAAGCCTACCTCTGGAAGATGTCTTATGGTGACTAACAGATCAAGGTTCATGGGCGCCCTCTCAAACTCAGGCCGTCGCTGCGCAAACTACATCGGCTTTTATAAAGGCATTCAGTCAGCCGGCGCAGCCATCTCTAATAACCTAGACGCCAGAAAAGTGTCGTTTGAAGCACAATTTATCAGTAACTGGGTGCTACTAGCCGCGTCATTAATCATCGCATCACCTGTTATTTTCCTTAAGATCCGGGATCATGTTGCTTTGGAGCAGGATCTTGAAGGGACGGATGAGACCATGGCAGATGTTGCACCGCACGTTCTTACAAACTCGGGTCACGCTGGGGATAACTTTGAAAGTAAGGAATCGAGACGAAGAGGCCCTGGGTTTACTACAGTCTAACTGTCATTTGCAGTAGAACTCGATGAGTTTGATGTATCTACGAAGCTATTACGTCGGTGGTGATACGAGGACGAAACGTGGTGGGGATATGATTACTTGGATACCCGTTGAAGATGGACGTGGCCGTATAATTATTGACTAAATAAGACGAAATACGAAATCTAGTTCATTGGGTCACTTGATGCTAATGTTTTGCCGCATGAGATTCGTACGGCCACTCTCCCGACAGCCTCAAACACGAGCCCATGCCCGCCACACTTTAATTCTTGGTAGCAGCATATTCCGAATCTTGTGTGACAAACAAATCTTGCCACGATCTCGATTCCTTTCATTACGTCTCCTCTCATGCATCATCTCCCGCCAAGACCACCTTATCTAACAAGCACTACATATTATTTCAAATACGGTCAAGACTGCCCGAAGAAATTCGGCTCCCGAGTCCTAAAATCTTATCTCAGAAGTCATATTATGCAACAGTCCGTTGCGGATCATACCTAATGGGGCATCAGTGCTTACGCCGCGTTTTCCTATTGGCCCTCGCTGCCTCGCTGTTCGCTGCGCGACAACTCGCGAGATGATGGTCTTTAGTGCTGATGATCCTGCAGAATTAGAAAAAGTTGGGTTATTTGGAAAAGGTCTTCCGAAAGAAGAAATCAGGTCCAGGGATGTAGGCAAGATTGGCAATGTTGAGGCCGCGTCATGGGGATTGCCAAGACTTGGAAGAGAGATATATAATGCCTGGGAGGACGGCTTCTTAAGCTTATTACCCCAACCATTTCTAGCCTCTAGACAACTCCTTTCGGTTAATATAGTTTTCGTTCAGGATGAAAGTCTCAAATTTCTTGTTATCTCTCCTCCCTCTGACAGCGGCTGCAACAAGTATCCCGCAGCCTCGGGCAGTTTCTGCTCCTGAGCCAGCTACATCCGCCGAATGCTGCCCCTTCACCTATAAACCGACATGTACGAAGAATCTCGAACGCGTGTACCACATAAAGCTCTTCTACAACCGAAAGGAAGGCATCACGCCTGAGCAGTTCAACGCATACTGGGCCAACAACCATACCAAGACTGCCGGAGACTTTCACTTGCGATGGGGAGTTTACAAGTACTCACAGGTAAACAATCCAACTATTCAACTAACTATATGGACTGACTTCAATCTCGTAGTATCACTCTACTCCTGAACTTCGAGACCTTCTTCGCGTCCCTGGTGCAGCTCCAGTGCTTGAATTTGATGGCGCCGCGGAGTTTTGGGTGCCGACTATGGAGACTTTTCAAGCTATGGGATCCGATCCATTCTATAGAGATGTGATTACACCTGATGAAAACAACTTCATTGATCATTCTTCTATGAGGATGATTGTTGGAGTGGATTATATCATGGTGGATAATCAGAACGCCGTTACGGAGCATGGTCGAAGCTTTCAATAAGAACATGACACAGAGATGATAACATTCATGGGGATAAAGAGGCTAGACGAAGGACGAGATATCGGACTTGGTTGATACCCTGCTTCAATAGACCGAAGGCGAACACGCTTGGTGCAGATAGACGAGCATCTATAGTTCTATCTAATTCTATGCATATACAATACGATATCTCAGTCAAACATGTCTGGTGCAAATTCGCTTAAGCTCTCTACTCGAGCTTGATCTCAAACTTTCCAGAAGCCTCGGGCTTTGAAAGAGCCCACTTGATTCCATTCTCCATAACACTATCCCATCTCTTGCTCTCAGTCAACTGGTCTCCAAAGCGACGGAAGCCGTGAGGCAGGCCATTAAAAACATGCACATCGGTGGGTACACTGCAACGCTTGTCAGAATTATTATTGGAACTCGCATGTTCTACGACTTACCCTGCTTCAACAAGCTTCTGTCCATAAAGAAGAGCTTCATCTCTCAAAGGATCCAATCCACAGATACCGAGCGTCGAAGGCGGCATGTTCTTGAGCTGCTCAACAGTTGCGAGACCAATATTCAATCGAACATCCTTGGGATCCGGGTTCTGAACCTTCAACAGGCCAGTAAACTTATCAATTGCTGCCTTGTTGATCATCGGAGCATCCGCATTCTGAACATATGACGACAAGGAAGGTTCCTTTATCTGCTCCATAATAGGCGCATAGCAATCGGTGTGAATGAGAGCAGGAATCATCAATACCTGACCAGCGAGGTTTGGTCGTGAAAGGCCGTCAGGCGCGATGTTTTGTCGGAGCGTCAAAGAGGCTGCTAGTTGAGCACCAGCTGAGATTCCGCCAACTACGACTTGGCTGGGAACTCCAAGAAGTTCATCGATATGGTCATGGACCCAGTGAAAAGCGTCGACGGTGTCTTCCCAAGCTGTGGGATAGGCATAATCTGGAGCATGCCGATAGTTTAAGTTGACGACTGTGACGTTTGTCATGACTGCGATGCGAGTGCAGATAGCATCTTCAGAGGGAATGTTTCCAAAGACATAGCCTCCACCGTGGAGATGGATGTAGATAGGCAGACGAGCGCCTTCTTCGGCGGAAGCTGGTCTGTAGGTTCGAACCTCGAGAGGGAAGCCATCTCTGGACGTGACAATGAAGTCTTTCATGATGATAGGGTAATCCTTGAGCTTCTCCATCTCACTTTGAGCCAGTTGCTCTCGGTACATGTTCGTAAGACGCTGCATCTCCTTCAAGTCCAGATGACCTGGAATTGGCGGCCTGCTGTCCGTGACAGCGAGCCATTCTGCTGTCGCATGTCCGTATTGAGTGAAGTCAGCCATGGTGAATATGTGGTCGAAGTGATCGAATTAGGGGTATTTAATGGTATTCGCTAAGAGTTAATCGCAAGGTTGACAGTTATGAGTTTTTGAAGCTATCGTGGGAAATGCCGAGGAAGAAGTCGTCGCATGATGTCCGCGGGTCCAAAGTTGTCGCCGAACCCCTCAACTTCGCCAAACTCGGTATAAGTGAGTGCCGAAGCACCCACATAAATCGGCGAGAAGTCCGCATACTCATAAAATCATGACATTTCAAAAACATGACAATTGCTTAGCATCAATGAAGAGCTTTATCTCAACTACTCCGTTTTCGAGAAGTCGAATATGCTTGTAAATATGTGGCTTGGTAGCCTGGCAGTGAAATTGGTAGAATTTAAGGTTGCTAAGCGCGCCAATCGCGATAGCTTCACATAAAGTCAACCGAACTACGTCACGATATTCAAAGTTTACAAAAGGCCCGACAACGTCTCAACGTTACATAGAATCAGGGTCGAGTGCAACTTCCCCCGCATTTTAAACCAATACTGAACAAGAACTGCATAAACTTCCGGGCCTGTCGGAGATGAATATAAAC
>JABEEQ010001678.1:0-11255 GCA_014824365.1 Fusarium sp. NRRL 66894 | reverse complement strand
ACTTCATCCTAGGGTCCAGTTTGAGAGTTTCAAGCCACGTGCGTAGTTCCCACAGGACAAGGGAACTAGGAAAAGCTGAAACATATTTGGCTCGATGCTGCGAAGGGTCTTTGATTTGTTAGATCGAAGGCTTGTGGTTGGCGGCAGTGACGGCTGTCCATCTTGGATTCACGACAGATACTGGTTATACCCCATGCCGAGGTTACAAAAAGCAACGATAGCCTCAGCTGAGCTTCAAGCATATGAGCGGTACCGCTGTCTTGAACTCTGCATGTACTCAGACCAACAAAGAGGTGAAGAGAGAAGAGAAGGTCACGCTACCTCCAGAGGCTGAGTCATGAGGCTTCACTTACAGTGAACGAGCGGCCGACCGGCATCATGTTTGAAGAAGTGCATCCACACTTCGGTCGAGCGGTAGTTCACTTTGGCAAGCCCAAACAGCTGATAAAGCATCATCAGAGCAGTCAGACTTGAACGCCTTGACCATAAAGGTGAAGATGATGACACTGCTTGAATGCGTTTCGGGGTTTGGCTCAGGAGCAAACATCGAGCTATGACCAGGATCTACAGCACAGCAGTACTATCCGAGAATAACTACAGGGAAGCTTCAGTAGAAGATTTACAAGGTCAGTGACCTACCTGGTCATTAGCGTTAAAGTTTGTCCGCGGGGAATTTCATGGTTGGTGAGACAACGATCTTCGATCTTCAGCAAGGGACTGAGAGCAGGGGATACCCCTGGCAGTTTTCTTCAGTGCGTCATATCCCCCCACTGACAGAATCCACTCAACAGAATCCTGTTGTCTTGCGTATCGTTCGGTTATTCAACTGTCATTGCGGTTCCGGTGTTGCAATTCTTGAACCAGTCCAGGCAGACGAGGTACTCAGCAAGATTCTGAAGACTAATTAAGCCACCAAATCACGCCACTTCGATGTTAGTGTCCTGCAGCCCAGAGAGCTAGTGGCTGCAGGCTTTGACGTCGATGAGCCAGGTCAGACGCACCTGAACATCCAACAAGCACACGACAATTGTTTGGTCCAATGATAGACGCTGACTTAGTTGCGCAGGACACGCAATTCCTTGCCAGGATATGTCCTCAACCGCCCCGGATTTGACTTGTTCCCAGTTCTCTGTGGCTCTGGGCACCATGAAGCTGTTGGACTTGTGCAGTAGCGCGAGGGGATGTTTTATCCGGATCGATTTGCCTGAGACAAGACTGGACAGGAATGCACTGCGAAAGAAACACCACCAGTAGCACTTCTTGCTATACCCAAAAGTGGCTTGTTTCCTCCAGGCAAGTTACGACTAAAGTGGATGAGCATAGGTAAGGCTGTCGGAATTGAATGATACTGCTATGCAGTCCAATAGTGAAGCGCGAATGACTAACTGCCATGTGTATAACCTCGGCTTTAGCTACCAGTTCGTGTCCGTCAGTCCTGTCAATCTGTTGGTTTGTCCTGACGGCTGGTGTACCCGGCTGTTTAATAAATGACTCGAGTTGAAAGGTCCAAGCGAAGCATGAGCAAACTCACTGAATAATCCGCGAATCGCAAGCTACATACAATTATACCCTCTGAATAATTCTCAGTGGACCAGCTTGTTGGGGTGGTGAGGGACACTTCTAGCCAATTAATAGCCCTTATTCTTTAAGCTTTAAGAGGCCTAATTAGCTGTTATTCTCTATCAGTAGCCAATCAAAAGCAGGGATAGCAGGGGTTAATACTCCACTGAGAATCATTCAGGGGTTATACTGTATAAGGCAGGCATGGTATACAACTTTGTCGGTACGATAAAGGACTCATTGGGTATCGTCGAGTATTTGGTGTTGAAATGGACATGTTCGACAAGGGTCTCTAGTTAGCCCTGTGCTGTGGGCTACGTTAGTGTGGACTAAGTTGAGCTGATTTGCATAAATTTTCTGGAGACTGGATCAAGGGTTCATTGCCTACTTAGTCCGTTTGGTGTTAGCAGCATTCATCATCACCAAGTTTGGTGATATATTGGTCGTAGTCGATTATATTCTCAGGTCAACTATAACCATCCTTGGCTATAGTATCATGTTCGACAGCTCTTTTAATTACGTAGCACTTTACTTGTCTCCGCTTTGATGCATTATCATCATTCTTCAACGCATTATGAGTCAAGGAAGAGCTCGGGGAACCGGAGCTTTAATAGTAATAGTGTTGCTGCAAACTCCTGCATTGTAAGACGTTAGTAATATGATTTGCAAGGGGCATAATGCATTATATCCTTCTCAAGCTGTTGTACCTGCAGCATTGACGAATCTGCGTCTGTTTATGCTTCTAGAATTTGCGGGTTGACTTCTCTCACAAGTACATACATGCAGCACCTCCACAGTCATCCACGTTTATGGTGTTGTGACCCTGGCTCGCTTGGACTCTTGACAGCTCGGATCCTCTGCTCTTTTGATCACCATTATCCGACCATTGGATCCTTCGGGTATACTTACGCGGGTCTGTCACTGCAAATCCCGGCCTGTCAATGTTTTGAAAGTCTCCATGTTATCCGCTGTTACATCGTTTGGGCTTCGCACTGAAGTTGGCATGGAAGGAGCGATCGATATTGGTAATAGAGCTGATTTCTTCCTGCCTTACGTAGTCCCTGCCCGGGAAAACTCTCTCCGCACTTTCTATTCTCTCCGTCACTGCTCGGCCATCCATGTTTCCTGTCTTTGCCCTATTCAGCATCTTTGGCAGGCATTGGATTCAATCACTTTTTCCTCCTGCATCCAACCTCAAGCAAACTGCACACACAGATGCAGCCTGTATGCACGAGCATACACCTTGACTCATGACATTCACACAAGTATCTCGTTGCACGATTCGTTGAAACGCACGCAAGAGGGGCCAAGTCTTCATCAAGGATATTGCCTTGTTCGCAGTCTATGCTAGGTAATGTATGTTTGCCCAACGCATTTCCGACGGACCAGTTCCTATTGGATCTCGATGTCTGCGCTGCCCGCGAGATAGCCGAATTGAGACATTTGGGACAAAAGACCGATACTATTGTATTCATCATACTCGTCGGCGATGATCCGATAGCGAATCGAAGGCTTATTCAGACGATTGTCCATGCGAAGTTACTATTGGCCTTCCTCCTTCAGGCATCTTTGCTTTCATGCGCTCACAAATCACAACAGGGTACATTTGTCGTTGCCATTGACACGCCTCAGAGAACGATCGCTCATCGAACATTTACCGGCCACGTCAATCTCATCGTTGCATCAACCTGCCTCTGGGATTCATTACCGCGAAAGTTCATGAGACAAGAGATGGAAGCGTCATACCAATCTCGGCGATCTCAGATAGCCAGGTTTCAAAATTCAGGACTTACCAGGGACTGTCTACGAGCTTGCATTTATGGCGGCTACCTCAGTCGATATGGCACTGATCAACAGTCTAGAACAACTCACTTGAGAACCGAAAACTTGATTTCCATGCGAGATCCTAGTGTTGTGTGACGTGACACTAAAGGTATCTGCCATGTCTGGTCACGTACCGCCGAATCAGCGATCGGTGAATCGATACATCAAGAACCCGCAACGATACCTCTCAGTTCACTGCCCATTTGAAAAGCAGAAGCGCTGTGAGCCCATATACGTACTGTTCGTGGAGATTTGAGGGGCCTCCGTTTGGTAATGCCGATGAACGGATCTGCGGACATGTTTGATTCAACCTGACCCACCGATGGTAGCTCTCTCACACACCGGCCAGCCAAGATACGCTTTTTATCAACTACAATCCACCGTCCACGTTTTTGATATGTTCGGTGCGGGATTGGAAGAGATCTGTTGGACCGGAAGAAACCGCTCGGTTTCAAGACGTAATGATCGGCATTCATGACCTTTGAGCAGTCCACATTTGGCGACGTAACGAATTTATCGTTGAACAAACCACCAAGCACCAATATTTCACGACAACAGCCTGAATTGCAGTTTCCACTCTTCTTTAGGGTTATCGTCTGTGTAGAGAGTAAGTCTCTCCACAGAAGCAGGCATCTTCCCAGTTACAGAGCCAATGGGGTAACATTCAGTGCTTATTCTATGTCTCGGTCAAAGGGGCCATGGCACCTAGATGTTTGATTTGTGAAAGCCCATGATGCAGAGCCGTGTGTTACTCTTGGTGCTGAGGTACGACCTATCACTGCGAAAACCTATATCAAATGTTCCTAAGCCTGCTTCACAATCTGTTGCGTCTCAGATCCTTGACTGTCTGATTAGCATGTTCAAAAAGGGGTTGGATCGACCAAAATAGGCGGGCCAAACTGAGACAGCGACAGTCTTTTGTTACTGCAAAACGGTGGCGAGTCTCGCTCTTGCAGCACAAAAGATGCCACTGAGTTGATAAGTAGTTTACAACATCTTCATTTTATGACACTTCCCCAAAAGGATGAGTCGAAGCAATGAATATCCCCGGCAAAGGCACCATTTAGTCGTTATGAACGTTACTGAACATTTATTGATTGAAAATGGTAACAGAAATCAGCTTACCCTACCCTACAGTTGATGTCGCCATTGCGCACGTGACCATATTCGGTGAGATCACATCTCTAAGACGACCCAAATAGGAAAGTCAGCACCTTTGCGTGAGATCCATAAAAACTGTCGCCAACATGTTGCACTCAATCTCGCACTCTCAGAATCGCGATCACATCCGGTTCCGAGTACGCCAAGACCCTCTGACGTGCAGAACAAACAGCATCATCAACTTCAATGCGCCTTGATCCTTGTTTTCTGTCGCAGAGATACCACCCTCCATTCAGCTCAGTCGCGAGCTCGGCAGAGATATAAGCACAACCAGACGCCGCATTGCACGACACAATGACGGCAGTATCATCCAAGTCACAAAGTCCTGCCTCGCGCGATGACTGGGATGCTTCTGAAGCTGGACCGTTGCTTGCGCGGTTTGTTGGTGGCGGACAACTCGCCCCAGATGCTGATACCGAAGCTTCGACCCTTATCGGCACCGCGTCGCCAGGTGACTATGGAGCCGTAGCCTCCTCTAGTGATGGCACGGCGGAGGAAGCGGGCGTTGCGAAGCCGGAGGGCAAACCGCTGCCGAAGGTCCAGGTCTTGCTGCTCTGCTACGCGCGTGTGATGGAGCCGATTGCCTTCTTCTCCATCTTCCCCTTCATTGCGCAGATGGTTCAGGAGAATGGCAATCTACCCAAGAGTGATGTCGGTTTCTACAGCGGTCTCATTGAGTCGCTTTTCTCGGCTACGCAGATGATGGTGCTTCTCAGTTGGAGTCGGCTTGCTGATCGTATTGGTCGGAAGCCTGTTCTTCTCATCACGCTTTTCGGCACGGCTGTTGGACCTGTGTTATTCGGCATGTCCAAGACGATATGGCAGATGATCCTGTTTCGATGTATAGCGGGTCTGTTTTCTGGCTCGGGCCTCGTCATCAGGACTATGTTATCTGAACTTAGCACCCCTGAGACGCAAGCTAAGGCCTTCAGCTGGTTCGCATTTGGTGGAAATATAGGAATCTTCTTGGGCCCTATAATCGGCGGTGCCCTTGCAGACCCGGCTCATCAATTCCCACGAGCGTTTGGAAATGTCCAGTTCTTCATCAACTACCCGTACGCGCTGCAAGGTATTGTTGTTGGTCTGATCAGCTCTACAAGCTGCATCACAAGCGCTTTCCTTCTAAAAGAGACACTCCACGAGCCGAAGACACCTCGCCATGAAGAGAATGGCCAGCCTCGAATGTCAACCTGGGAACTCGTCAAGTCTCGTCAAGTGGCTCTGGTCCTTTGGGCCTACAGCCATGCCATGTTCCTAGCCTTCATGTTCACGGCCATTCTTCCCGTCGTTCTTTACACCCCTATTGAGCTTGGAGGTACGGGCTTTAACGCATTCCAGATCTCCATTTACATGGCCCTCCAAGGTGCTAGCCAGGCTATGTGGTTGCTCATAGCCTTCCCAGTACTGCACCGACGCCTTGGTACGCGCGGTGTCATGAAAATCTGCGGATACGCATATCCCTGGTTCTTCGTTGGATTCATCGTTCTGAACACGCTTTTGCGCGCAGATACGCACGCTACTACGGTTATCTTCTGGATCTTGGGCGGGGTGACCACTATCGTCGGACCCGGTGTCTCCATGGCCTTTACAGGCGTGCAGCTAGCTCTCAACGACGTTGCGCCAGATCCTCATTTCTTGGGCACGTTGAATGCTCTGGCCCTGAGTCTTGCAAGTGGTATAAGAGCCATTGTACCAGGTGCTGCGACGGCCATTTATGCCGTTGGTGTTCGTGGGCAGATCTTCTGGGGTCACCTGGCGTGGGTGATAATGATTCCTTGTGCTGTGGGTTTTACTGTAGCTTGTCAGTACATACCCGAGGGGAAGAAGTCTTCAAAGGATGATAATGAAGATGAGGATGAATCGTGAGAGAAGAGTGGTTTATTGGAGAAAGTCTAAATGATAGGATTGTATACACGAAGCATAGCGATCAGGATTTGTTGTCGGTGAAAATGTTGATCTTATAGCGCATCATGTTTTTGTTAAAGCACCTACATATGGTAGCTGCTCTGAGAATGTGTCTGTTGTGTAGTGTATTCAACCTGAAGTCGGAAGACAGCATAAATCGGCAACTGAACTAGTTGGCATATATACAACGGCTTTAGCACGATCTTAAGCATTGTTGAAAGATTCGTAAACCACGATATGGTCGAGCTTACTCGTTGAGATGAGATCAGATAAGCCGAATCCATTCTGAATCTATTTGTGCGTAGCAATGATTGCAGCTACATCTATGTTCTATTCTACCCTTAATTATCCAGATAATTAACCAATATCCAATTCTTACCCATGACCATCCCAAAACCCTATTACATCTCTGATGCTTTTGTACATGAAACTGAAACAAATACCCTCATAATACCTTTGCAGGCATAGGAACAACTCTTACTTTTCATACCGAATCGTAAACACAGGCGAATACGACTCATCCCAATCCTCTTTTTTCTTCTCATCGCCAAAGATTCTTAATGCTCTATACCTCACAACATACTGTCCCGCCGGCGCAAAAGTGCCGTCCGCAAGTTCACCAGTGAAAGCTTGCGAGTTAGCACCCATCGCATTCCACAGCAGGGGAAAGTCAACTGGCTCTCCGATAACGCGCGGCTTTTTAGACGAAGTTGGTTTCTCGGTTGTCACGGGCATGATTTCAGCATGAAGCTTTGCTGAGCCCAGAGCGAGGAACCATGTAAGACCGGGGAGTGTGTCGGTCAAGTTGTTCGCTGTGCCCGGTCTGGGAAGTGTCCATGTTGTGTTGTCTGGCATGGGGAAGCGGTTCTCGTCCGTTGAGTTTGCGATCCATGTATCTTTAGGTCCAAGAACCATTGAGTCGTGGAGAGAACCTGTTAGACCTTGGTAGGGAAGTGAAAGAGATGTTCCATCGGTGCCGTTGATAGCTACATAACCTGACCAGACAGGCAAACGCGTTGCGTTAAGACCCTTGGGAGGCGTAGCTAGAACCTCGATGACGATGCTTTCACCAGCGTCGATAGTAACTTTTGACTCGCTGAACTTGAGACTAGCATGCTCTTTGGCGAAGTCATTGGGGAAATCATCCGGATAAATGTAATTCTCGACAAGTGTAAACATCGTTACAGCTGGTACGTGAGAAATCTGCAAATCAACCTGTTTCTTCCCCGTATTCTTAACCGTAAAGTTCAACGACTCAGCAAAATGATCCGTGTCGTTAAACGAAAGACTCGATCGCGATAACAGAACTTTTGCGTGAGCGGCATCATGAGCCTGCACGATACCACCGCCCTGTTGCGGAACAGGCGCAAGAAAGTCATAAAATGCTTTTCCATCGTTGAATAACTGCGGATTTGCGCTCGCTGAAAGAAGATTCTCAATAAGAGCTGGATCGCGTGTGCCTCTGGCTTCAGCGATAAGAGCCACGATGCCAGCGACGAGGGGTGAAGCCATGGAAGTACCTGATAACACGGCGTAGCTTCCCATGCTTCGGGGGTACGTTGAGAGGATTTTACCACCTGGGGCACCGAATTGAGGCTTCAAGTCCATCTCCCATGTTGGACCCCATGAGGAAAAGGTACTGGCTGCACCAGCTGTGATGTTGTTGTGCTTCTGTTGGAGAATAACGTTGCCGTCACTTCCGTCCGACATGCTTAGAGTTATCTTCTTCTTTGATTTCAAGGAAGCGATCCAGTCTGCTCCCTGCTCGGGAGATACGATGCTTGCTGCTTTGATGCCCTCGACGGAAGAGACGTCGAAAGGAGCGAGATCCTCCTTGTTGCTGTAGAACATGATGTACTTTGCACCAGCTTTCACCGCATTGGCAGCTTTGGCATCGAAAGTACACGAACCTCGTCGAAGAAGAACGATATACTTGCTGAGATCAGGTGTGTTCTTAGGCCACTCATCGCAACCATCATCAGGGACTGAAGTGTCGTAGTTGAGTGCCCAGAGCGGAAGCTTCACGCCCTTCCAGGCACTCGGCTTACCACTCAAGTGTCCAAACTCATGCTCAGGACCTCCATCGATGCTGTATCTCGACGCATTCAGGAGCGAGAGAGACTTGGTATTGTCAAACGATCCAACAGCAGTAACTCTCTTCCCATTGCCCGCCGTACTCGCATAAAACATGCCCATAGCCCCTGCATTCCCCGCCGCAAGAACACAAGGAACGCCCTGCTCAACGATTCTCGAAACAGCCACCGCCCACGGTTCTTCCGACCAGCCCGACGGACCACCAATAGAAGCTGAAATAATATCTGCACCGTCTTCAAACGCTTGGTTGAACGCTGCGATAAGGACGTCGTTTCCAGCTTCGCCGTTGCAGCCAAATGCACGGTACGCTCCTATTTGCACACCGGGTGCGGCGCCGGTGAAGCCCATTGTGTTCTTTTGGGCGGCGAGAATGCCGGCGACGTGGGTGCCGTGACCGGCGCAGTCCATGGGGTCGTTGTCGGGCTTGGCGTGGTTGAAGCCGTCGTATGCGTCGCCTACTAGATCTGTGCCGAAGGAGACGAGACAATCTTTGCCGAAGCAGCCGCCTAGGGCTGGATGTTTGTAGTCAATCTGTATAATTGTTAGTTCCGAGTATTAGCTGGATTGTGAAGATGACTTACACCACTGTCAACGAGGGCAACCTTAAGGCCCTTGCCCGTGACACCTTCAGCCCTCAACTCATCAATCTGAGTCATGACATGCGGCGAGAACGTATCGTTCACAGCATCTCTCTCTTCAAAGCCTCGTTTCTGAATAGACTTGTACTCCATTCCCGGTGTACCCGTCCAGTGGACTTCTGGCTTGGGAATACTGAACGTTTGCACAGGCCATTTTTGCTTGATGCCCGGCAACAAGGCCATCTCGGAAGCAAGGTCTTCAGCATTGTCGATATCGGTGAATTGGATCGAAGCTCCCTTGAATAGTTTGTAGTTATACTGCATACGAGTCTTGCCTCGTGTCGAAGCCTTGGCTAAGAAGTCGGCACAGTCCTAAGTTCTGTTAGTTATGGAAAGGGACATAAGAGAGGATACTATACGCACATGATCCTCTTCAAACTCAAAGATATAAGCACCCGGTAACCGACTATGGCCCTTCCCAACAGCAATCTTATCAAAGTCCACTGCGCTGACCACCGCAGCGTATAGCGCAGTCACTAAACTGAATCGTACCATGATAAACACCGTTCTCCGTAATCACGAAGAAATCACCAAGATACGAGAAAGAAAGGAAAGGAAAAGAAGAAAGGGAGGATTAAACGAGATAAACCTGATCTCAACTTTTCCGCCTTGGAAATAGGTCGGCTGGGGATCCTATATACGATCATCATAGCCCCATTATTGACACAAGCTGTGGGTTGATCCATGATGGGGAAGAAAGAAGAAGTGGGTTTCTGCGGGATAGTGGACTTTACGAGATTGCAGGCCATGAGAAGAAATCCTACGAATGAGAGTGTAGGATATATCTGAAACAATTCTCTTGAATCCTCTGCGCCAATGGATTAAATGGTTAGTTGCAGAAAGAGTCGGTATCACTTCACAGCTGAGGAATCCGCAGGCAGGCGGAGGTTGGGTTGTGTTGGTTGTCAACATGAGATCGACAGGCACTGCACGGATGTTAGAACTGGGTCCATGTCGCTAAACATAGGTCATCTATGATAGAGCCGCATGAGACGATTGCGCGTACATGTAGTCAGTTGAAAATGGTCTAGTTATATGCAAGTTTGCGGTTGGGTATCTATATCCAAATATGGACTCAACCACCAACCTTGAATCTAGACTTGTTACTCTGCAAATGCGAATACTACTATGTAAGTGCCGTCACTTGAAACTCAATCAAAAAAAGATCGTCAAACATCGTCATCCGATCCTTTTGATCCTCCTTGCACATCTCAATCTGCCCCACGATCGTCAGGAGAAACAATCCTACCTTAACCCACGACCTTGACATTCATGGCGAGCATGAGCATGGTTGATCATGCATATGATTCATCAGATAACACTATCCACGGAATTGATCCGCTATGCAGACTTATGCAGCACTTCCCGTGTCGTACCAAGCTGAACCTCGTATTTGTGTACATAAAAAGACTGGCACTAGTCTTTGCTTGGATACACGTAGCCAATGGGCGCACGACCCATATGCAGGGCGGGAGACGTTTCTAAAATAAAATAGAGAAAGATTCTTGATTTTTTTATTTTTGAGGATGGGGTGATTGATTGATTGATTGATTGATTGATTGATTGATTGATTGATTGATTGATTGATTATGATGTGATGTTATATACCCGATTGCGACTGGTTTGAACAAGCGATTCAAATTGCGGCTATCAATTCTTTGAATGTGTTGTATTTGTGTTGGGCCAAAACGGGTACGTACACCACGTTTTGTATCACGGTTAAACGGTAGGTCCGTTGTGTGACGCCGTTGCTCGTGATAGTTCCCGCGTAAAGTCACACACAACCGATCCAACTCCCTCGCACGAATCTGTATCACATAACACCCACGACAAAAGCTCGATTGATTCACAGATGTCGCTAACCAACCACGCAACAGGCTCTGAACTGATTTGCTGAGAAGCGACATGGAAGAGCATGCACTTAAGTAAACGTCTTACACTTGATCAAGCTGTAGTGAACATCTACATAGAAAGCTCACCCACGGCATTGAGTCTTATCACAGCCCGGCAGATAAGAAAACCCGTTGTGGCTACGCCGAGACAAGCTCCGTGCCTCCGGCGCCGGCTCCGGAG
>JABEEQ010001667.1:0-14804 GCA_014824365.1 Fusarium sp. NRRL 66894 | reverse complement strand
GCGTTCCCCGTTCACCTGTATCCCCGAGCCCGGCCCGTGACAACAAAAATATTTCATTTTATTTTAATAGTTATATTATACATAGTAATTAAAAATTCTAAAAGAACTAAATACTATATATAAAACTTAAAAGCAGTTTAATAGAATTATATTTATTAATAAATAGAATAATATTAATCGTATTATTGTAATGGTTGCACAAGCCGTTAAACCACAGGGCAAAAGATCGGGCTATAATCGCTCTGCAAGCAATTATGGGTGTGCTACAGTTGCCTTATAGAAGCCTTACAGCGCTGTTACGGGCACGAATCGTAACAAGTATTACTTTAGTTAAATATTCCGCTCGAGTATCAGGCACCCCAACTGGCGTAAATGGCACCCCGCCCGTACCACGCGCAAAATCGCCTAACAGCCCGCTGAAGCCGGGGTTTAGCCGATTGCAGTGACTCAGCGTACAGGGCATAACCACTATAGCTACAGGGCATAACCACTATAGCTACAGGGCATAGCCACTAACTGCCAGCCCACTTAACTCAGATTATAGTATATTTTCAGTATCTTTATAAATAAAATAGCTAAGAATATATATAAAACGTAATAAAATAATGAATTTTTGAATTTAATTTATCATATTTTTTTCTTCTTAATTCTAATTTCTATTATTTAAACTATTTAATATTTTCAAAGTATAAAAATCTGTTAAGAAGGCGGAAAAGATACCTCATTGAGAAGATGTGAGAGTATGTCAGCAGATGGTTGAGCCAATCAGAGGCTATATACCCCTGTACATCGGGTGCCATTTACACTGGATGGGGTGCCTGATACTCAAGCCGTAAATATTACCAAAGCCAGTTTAGCGGTGCTGCTATGGCTTAGCCAATAGGGGTATATATACACTTTCTATTATGCGTATATAGGCTTAACTGGCTGTTCTTAGCGAGCTATGTACATACTGAGTAGGGAGTTTCCACCACCGATATAAACAAAAAGGAAGATGATAATACCTAAAGAGCACACTGTACACACTCGCAGAACCTAAGCTGACTTGAACAGAGGAATCAGGTCAATGAACGATACCTTGGACTGGACAACATTCCAGACAGCATTTTAAGGCGAGGTCAGAGATCTCGTTCAAGACATGTTTCAGCAAGAAGACGAAAAGCAGGTAGAAGAGATTATAGCGTGTTTTGGCACGAGACAAATGGGGTACTCACCACCCAATATGTCCCTGAGCTACTGCTATCCATGCAGCCGTCGTCCTATACCAATCTCTCACCAATGACCTCTACCATCGATAATGACAATGACCTACCTATCCCAGTGAGCGCTGAGTTTCCTTCCGAGATTTGGGACTCCCCAGCATACATTCCGTCTATAGCCTAGGACACGACTTCGGAGACTTCTTGAAGTGGCAGGCCGAGAACATTGTGTCTATCTGAGTTTAGCACGCGGCCTTAATGTTGATTTCGCTCCTTCTCCTTTCACGTTTCACAGCACATCTTTACGAATACTTATTCAAGTTGAAAGCCATGAATGAATTCTCTGTAGTGTCTCGAGGATACAGTAACTCTGTAGTACAGTGCGAAGGCCAGTGAATTACAACCATAAATCCTAAGAGTATGGATTTTATTAACGAAGTATATCTGTATCCACATTGATAGTGTAATGTTTAAATAGTGAGCTAGATGTGTTATTTGCAGTTCAGACCTATGGTTGAGAGCTTATTATCACCGCACGTAACTTAGTATCCGAATCGAAACATCCTCCTATACCAGTGTTGACACTTTAGTAAGGCTTTTCACCGATCCTATTTGATGATTAGCTAGTTGAGTAAAAGGTTATTATCTAAGGGACTTGCATGTTACCACGCTTCTGGTAGCGGGCGACGACCCAGAAGGTACCGCTTCTGTCCTTGGAAACAGCCATGCCGACTTTAGTGGTGTATTTCCAAATGCACTGAGTGTAATGGCCAAAGATCATGTAGTTGGACCCCGAGATGGCCTCACCATTGTACTGGCTGCTCTCAGCGAGGAAGGCATTTACAGCAGCAGAGTAAGGCTTATCAGTGGTGCCCATGTAGAGGTTTTCGCCCTTGTCAACTTGGGAATGCTGGAGCATGCCTATGGAAGCCAGGTGGTCGGCCCACTCCTGGGCATCGGAGGAAAGAGAGGAATCCCAAGAAAGAGGGTCGTTGCCAACCGTCTTACGGGCCTCGTTATGGAGGCCAAGAGCTTTTTCCTGATCGGCAGAGAGACAGTAGCTGGGACCTAACCCTGCACAAGAATCCTCGCTGAGGGCTTGCTTCGGCTTCTTGACGAACTGAACGGTGGTAGTCTGCACGCCGATGGGAGCAGAAGTGGGCTGCTCAGGAGTCTCAGGCTGCTTCTCCAAACTGGACTTCTGAGCCTGACGAAGGCAGGTGGTCTGTGGAGAACCGCCACCACCTAGAACGTAGTGGGTGACGTACTCGAACTTGGTAACGACCTTATAATGGTTGTCGCCGTTCTGCCAGTTGTGGTTGTGGGGAGCGGCCCTGGTGCTAGTGCCTATCAGCATGAAGATGTACCTTGAGAAAACATATTGTTTCAGTTGCTATTATCGATGGCAGTGTGAATCTAGGTCAGTAAAACGGGATTTTCAGAAAACGTTGGTGTTGATGAGGGCAAGATTGTTGATTAATTCTTAGGACTTCAAGAATGATAATATATTCTAGCTGGAGAGCTAATTGAGAAGAACATACGTGAAGCTACTGGGATGGTGAAAGAAGCCGCAAAGCATCTCATGGTAAAGACAGAGATGTTTCAGGCCACAGACTATATCTTATAACCGAAATTCTTAACAGCGATTGACCCCATCCCTATTAAAACTGACTCTTTAAGGGCTATTGGTTAATCTTTTTATACTTAGTTGAGACCTGGCGAGACGTTCCGTCGGGAAACGGCCCCGTTTTACACAAGGCTCCGGGTAGGGCTCGCAGGGGTGCCAAAAAAAGGCAAAAGGAAAGGTGTCGCGACAGGCTCGCTTTTCAAGAAGTCAAGTCTGCAGTTGAACCTGAACCGCCTGTCAACCCACCTCAGAAGATCTCTTCAAACTAAGAAACCGTCTTTGCATTCCTTCCGTCACCTTAAAGAATTATTTGCCGCGTAGAATCTCATAACCCATACGCTATGTGCAAGATATTCATCTATACGTCTATCTACCCGGACGGATACCGCGAGGAAGATCGTATATTCAGGAGGTGCGCAGACTCTCGCCGTGGTTGCCAATGCAGAACCAGACCCTACCCTGAGCATCAAGAGCATCTAAACTCATCGGGCCCGTATCGCTATAGAATCGAAACAGGCGGGCCAGACAGTGGTTTACCGAATCACATTCGATAGTCGGGTATAGACACCAGCAGTCTAGGGGTCAGTTGCTCGAATTATAGTACCACCAACTCATATATCATCGATCCTGATCGGCAACATAATAGTCGACGCTTTTATCAGCGAACTTACCAACCCAAGCAGCGCTGTCTTCATAGGGAGGCAGCCGACAAGCAACCTTATTGTAATCATCGCTACAACACGTCAGCCCAGAGCGGATATTCATGTTAGGGCCTTGAAATGGACGACAACGCGGTACTTTACATGAGTATTCGCATCCCTCAGCACAACGCTGATATTTCACGTCGTCCGAAACGTGTTTTCTGCGCAGATGGTGTCAACTTATTGACGTTTCACAAAGGAGCTCCAATACTAGCAGGGGCATATTAAGCCACTGTGAGTTGACCGAAGTGCCGTTTGGCGTTCCCTCCTTCCCAAAGGTGGAAAGATGGTAACTTTTCACAACTTAGACCTTAGAGTTGGGCGATTCTTATGAATATCGTGGGAATTAATCTATTGGTATCTCTAGTCGAGATACCGTAAAGTAGTTTAGAAGCCATGAAAAGGTTTACCAAACTCATTGAGATGACCTTATTAGAGCCGGGATCTACACATTAGTATACTAAAGACCTGATTTAATAGTAGTAACCAAGTCTGGGTAGAATTCTAGAGCTTGCCTTATAATTCGGACACCCGCAATGAAACATGAGCGAAAATACAGACCTTCTTCGGTTTTGCAGAGTGAACGACATCAGAGACATAGTTCTTGGAAAACCGCATCCGTGACATTATTTACTGCAAATATTATCCATTTTCAGTCCCGAGATATTAGAATGGAGCCGTTGTAGCCTGGCGACAGGGCTATTTTAAAAAATACTTCGGTCAAATTAAAAAGTCGAAATGACGTTCAGTTCAGCTCATCTTGCAGTGGTAGTTGGATATGGTTGACTTGATTTACTTTTCCGCACAGCATCAAAGTACTACATACCTACTTCCTAACACGGCGTTGGGTATTTCAAACATCTTTACGTCATGGCAACACTTCGCCTTTTGTTAATGACTGGAAAATCATCGTGATCTGAGTCTCATTCAGCTCCGTGACGCCTTCCAAATCAAACATACGGATGCCCTTGTCGGATCGTTTGAAAAGAAGTGTACCGCCCTCCTGCTCGTCAACCTCGATGTGCCCTGGCTTGGAACCCATGTGCCCTGGATCAAGTGCACACAAAAGCGATGTCAAGTCTGGCATGGAGTAGGCTTTTTCTGAGTATTGTTGGTCCAGTGACACTTGATTCGTGACGACCTTGAGGGGCTCCTCGTGGCAGTTGAAACCCAGAATTCGCTTCTCGATACAGTGGCCTCCGATTTGCTTCAGGCCTAGGGCTGAGTATTTTATACTTTGCGCTGTATGTGAAGGCACGACGGTGAACTCTGCAAATTCTGCAGATCGACTGAGAACGATCTTGGCTGCTTGTTGGTTGAGGGCGATGTTGAACTGGTTAGAGAAGAGATTCGCTGACATGTCGCAGGAACCCTAACACCATAAGTATATTGTCAATAAGGAGTATGAATCAGACTTACCACCTGCAAGTGACACTTGATCTTGCTGGATACGCGTCTATCGAGGAACTGTTGTAGGATTCTCAACGAAGAACCCCCAAAGAAACGAACGCTTCCTGCGGCCTGGATCCGACTCAAAACTTTGTCCAAGACGAGTGGTCGCACAGCAGTTTTTGAGATTTTTCTATCTTGCTCGAGTCGCCAGATGCACTTGCCGTACCAATCCCGCATGTTATTGGTTCGACGGTTGAAATTAGATACTGTTTTCAAGATGTCGTGATACTCCTTCAGCTCATATTCAGTCCGGTTGACAAGTTCTTCATGGTGATGCATGTGCAGATTCACCGGGTTTTCGATATGTTTCAGAGTCTCATAGTCCACAAAAACTTCATTGGGGGCATCGTTGGACCACTCGGAAAGACAAGATGCCAGGTCCAGTGCACTTAGACGTGCATGCAGGGTGGCATCTTCGATTGAGCCGTACTTGGGCTTCACTGCCCTCTCGAGCTATTATCATGGTCAGGTTTGTTCAAAGTATCTGATTCTGAGGGGAAGGCTTACGATCTTGCGATCAGCTTTTGTCAGATCTTTGATATCATCAATATCTTGCTTCTTGATATCTCCGTTCAAAAGGGTTTTGAAAGGGTTCTCAACGGATGGAAAGTGCTGTTTTATCAATTCCTTGCACTCGGATATTTGGTCCATTGTCATAGATAGTCCAAAACACACTTGACGAGGTTCTAGGATCCAAAGTACGCGGGCGCCTGGTTTGAAGTGTGTGGCCTTGAACAAGGCCATAGCCGCGGCCAGGTTATCTGAGTCGATGGAGTCGTTATAATAAATGACGAGATCTTCACCCATGGTGAATAGGTATGCTGATACTGTAGGGATACTTGTGTTTCGATGCGCGATAGTCGTGAAAGTCGATGGGAAGGTTGAGATATTTAAAACGAATAGAAAATGTAATATCTGATTGACTGGGAGGAAGCTTGAAAGCTGGTGGGTGGGCTATGCATCTCTCTGCAAGCTACCAATGTGCCGCTTAAAACGCCCCGCGAAGCGCCTAGCATAATAGGTGTTCCCACACCAATCAGTCAATGAATCAGTCTGCCCAGTGACACGAAATCACAAATGTTACAGCCTCGTGACTAGCAGTGGAACAATGAACTATTCCCGCGAGTAAGAGTATTCACAGACTGTTTTGGACGTGTTTCATTACCTCCATGACCAAGCCACAGTTTTTCCACTCTTTGTTCGTGTATCAAAAACGACTAACGCCAAACTAGAACTGCCCGAGCCGTGATTCCCGACACTTTTAGGTAATATAACATGGCAAATATACACTTGAATCATAGCGTCAATCTATTTGAAAGGCTCGTTCCAGTAGCTCAAAGAGGGTGTTTGCGTTCGCCAAGAGCATGGGAACATATCACTCTACCCAGCATTATCCACATTCTGGCATGATGTGGCAAGGACAAAAGACCGACTAAATGTTTGACTCAGTGTATTCTGACGTCTTATTTCCTCTATTTACTCGAGATGCTGTACAACTGCATCAAAGAAGTCAGCCCGGGTGCTGTTGTGAGCAAGACGTCGCACGACTGTGTCTAAGTCTTGGTGAACTCCTTCTATCCTTTGAACAGATGGTGGTACAGAAACTGCATTATCTAAGCAATTAATGTGACTTATTGCATAATAAGAGTCACCTTTGACTTGCGATCACACTAGAATATGTACTGTTCCTTTCAAATCTAGTAACTTTTCATCAGATCAAGGAGACGGGTGCAACAACACAACCATGTTTGAAATTCATCCTACAGCAACAAATCTCATCCATCAGCTAATTAGTTAACCTGACGCGAGCAAGGCGAACCCGATCTGGAGCTTCCTGAAGAAGAGGAGCTGTAAAGCACTTGGAACTTTCATCCCTA
This sequence comes from Fusarium sp. NRRL 66894, assembly GCA_014824365.1. Lineage (NCBI taxonomy): Eukaryota > Fungi > Ascomycota > Sordariomycetes > Hypocreales > Nectriaceae > Fusarium > Fusarium sp. NRRL 66894. The sequence continues at coordinate 7,948 of JABEEQ010001667.1, read as the reverse complement.
ATGTGGCGCAGCATCGGCCGCGCGTCACAGGCGCTTTTGCCAAGCCAGGTGTAACCAGGATGAACCCTGTCAGCCCTTCCTGTCTAGCTGCTTAGTTTTGCTTTGTCCCTGAAGTAGAGACATACTGGGGACCTATTAAGTAATGAGTGTTGGTTCATCTTACGATACAACATGTTACTGGATAACTTTATGGTTAGGAAAGATGTTAGCTATTATGCTGAATGAGTGGAACTCTAACTCGGGATACGTCTAGCCTCTACGAGGCGAGTTGATTTCTTCTCTTGGGAAATAAATATATTATGTTTAATAGAACCCCGCCTAGATTCCAGCGATAATGGTTACAAAGAAATACGAGTTATTTACTTCTATAAGACTTGCATTCCTTTATGTGCTTAGCTCTAAGTCCATTTAGCTATTACCCCCTATAGCATCTGGATCTGGATATATACGTCTATCTGGGATACCTTATAAAGCGCAAAGGACATTGGTATTGCTATTTAAGAGCTAGCCCTTGGTGTATAATAGTATAATTCACCATCCTCTAGTCTTCTACTGCTTGCAGTCCATCGACTCCTTCGGGCAATAAATGTTCTGCCCCCTGATAACCCGATCTGTAGTCATATCACAGAGCGCAGACAGTTGAGGGTGAAAAGAAATTTGTCCACATCTTGACCCCTGAGTGATTGTTCAGTGTCGTCCCTGGCCTTGGCTTTCTCAAATCTAGACAGCGTCTTAAGTGGTCTGTCGTTTTTTGACTCAATGGCGCCTGGGGATACATTGATTGATTTCGCTGTGCGCAAGATACTAATCCACACCTGTCGTATTTCGTCGCTCTTTGATCACTTTTGCTGTCATTTCCATTCCATGCTCATCTAAGTTGCACGAAATAAGGCGTGCGATGCAAGCATTGGCTATCAGATCTATCAACTCAAAATAACACTCTGAAAAACACACTTCAGGCGGCATACCAACTACCCACAAAACAGCCCAAGATAAGCTTTTCAGCTTATCATCTGATCAGGACTCTAAGTTGCGCTTGGCCCTGTACGGGCTAAGCGGACTGCTATTGGGCCTGTCATCTTGGAGGCTAGAAGCTTAGGGTCAAGAGCAGTGTAACCAACGCCTTGCCATCGGATATAAACTGTTCACTTGGTTGCATATATCCTACAGTACTAAGGTCTAATATAATAGAATTTTTAAATAAGTTAAGTTTATAAATATTTCTTTTAAACATTTAATTTAAAAAGGCTTATAAATATGTTCTTTTTTAAATATAATACTTTAAGCCTTTATATCTTAATATAAAGATATGTATTTATAACTTTAATTCTTAGATTATGTATATTAGCTTAGTGGCTTTAGTACTTACTCTTTTATATATTAAGGTCTAAATACTAGCTCTATAATACACCCTATACTGCCTTATTAAGCTACTTTATTATTTATTCCTTTATATAGGTATTTATATACATACAGAACTATTAACGTGCTGAAAATATCAGATTCTTATTACGCACTATAGACTAATTCTTTAACTGTAACCTTAAGTGATAATATTTGTATATAAACCAGCCTTGCATTGTAATATGTAGTGTATCATTAATATAACAAGCAATCAGACATGGCTGTAACAATGACTAAGAACATCGCCCACGTTCTTACTCATTTCAACGCTTTGCAACTTATTACTCATTTCAACACCAATAAGAGCATCTCTGCCTACATAGGTGCCCTGAGCCTTATCACGGTGGTCTTTAACAGCGTAAGAGGAGACGAAAACGGCAACATCTTCTTCCACGCAGGGATGAGCTTGCTTGTAGGCGCAATTGAATTCTCGGTGATGGAGCTTGTAGTCGCTACAATCTTGTCCTACGCGTATCGAGATAAGTGCCAATTAGACGACTCCTGTCAGAGGGTTCCAATTCTGTTACAGGCACCACTTGTTTTGGAATGTCTAGGCGCCGCACAATTCGTAGCGGGCCTGGTTCTTTGTCATGCCTTAAGGTATCCAAGCTGGTGTGTTGTTATCATTATTGTAGTGTTATTTATCACTTTATCGGTTGCAATGGTGGCTGCATTGGAAGCTTGGAACAAGTCATCAATCCTGCCCATGCCGGGTCAAGAGCAGCTGAGCAAATTTGAAGAAGTGTCTTAAGAAAATTTGATCTGGGTCTGCTGGCGTGGTGCTAAGGGTTAACGATTTCCAAAGAATGGATTTGGTGGTAGCCTCAAGAGCCTACTGCGTGGTTATTAATATGGCACTAACGAGTAGAACGACATATATACATGCAAGATATAGTTAGATGATCGACCTGTGGTTTGGTCTTTATAGACACAGAGGGCGAAGCGTATTGAGACCTAGTAATATCGTATTAGCTGTATTCCAATGCTTACATTGTTACACAATTGAACTCGGCCACGCGAAGGACTGTATTCAAGAGGCAAAAAGATTGAGATCTGGCATATTAGGTACTAGATAGTGCTCATCATTTCTATATCGAAGTGGATATGTCTCCATCGGAACAAACGAGACAGCCTAAATTTTGCAACAAGCTCCTCTTCATCAAAGGATCTCAAACCTTCATAATCCGGATTTATTGATCAGTTAACATCCTGCGTTGCATTGCAGATGTACAATAAAGCTATCCGTACGACCTATAAGGTTAACAGAGACAGGGGAGCCCCTCCCATGTAAATCGGACAGATAGAAAGGCTGGATGTTCCGCACCCCGTGTATTTAATCCTTCGTTGTATGTCCGTTGACTGCCCATCGTTTAAATTCTAGCCGATAATATAGCAAATTTCGAATTGTCGCCAAAGGATCTCAAGAATGATTTGATGCCTTAACTATGAGGCTGAGGCCATAATCCAAAGCAGGCATCAGTCGTTGGTTGGGGCTACATCCCTATTCACGGGGTCTAATTTTGGATCTTGCTGACATTCCCAGATATCCCACTAATGAGAATGTAATAGGGTTGGTGCATCATGAATAACCAGATTTTACGTACAATTCTTCTTATTCTAGCTTCTGAGAGAAGACAACTTTGGAATTTGACTCACAGAGTGTCAGAAATCCACTGAAATGCAATGCATTTCGAACATGAGAATATAGACTCATGCAATGTATGATGAACGTGGTAAGCATTTCAATTCTAAACAAGGAAAATCAATCCCTCAAAGAGGGAGACCGTTAATGAAGAACTTGAATATAAAGAGCTCTGTCAATCTGAACCTAGATTGGAAGACCGCATGAGACAATGGAAGTAAAACAAGCACTACGTGATCTTATTGATAAGGCTCGGCTACTGCAACGGAACGCTACTCTTGTAGAGCGCCCGCTTCTTCTAGACACTATGGAGCTGTTAGAGTTGTGCGCCTCCATCGAGCCTCAGCATTGCATGATAGAATTGTTGCAATTCGAAGTTGGTGCGCAGATTCGCTGGATTATGGATTATCGAAACCACCAAGAAGGCAACGAGAAAATGACCTACCTTGCCGATGACCTTACGAAATCCTCAGATGACCACGACAGACTGCTTCTCAGATACTGCCAAGAGACTTTGGAGGGTGCCAGGGCCATAGCGCTCGTGTTGGATGTTCCTGTAATACTACCAAAGTGGACAGTCATGCGCCGTAGAAAAGGATTTCCATCCCCGATAGGACATAAGTCTCATAGGAGAAAGGATAACACCTATATTTCGATGTCCTAAGAGCATTTTTGGAGGACAATTCCCACATCTAGAACGATTCCATTGACACTACCAGTATTACCAGTATTTATGATGGTTAAATCTACGCTCTTCACGCTCAACTGTCACGGGAAGCTTAATGCAGTCTCTCATATATTGGTTGGAACCACATGATATGCATCGTAAACCCGACGAAGGCTATCTTTTGAAGAGGACTAGGAATAATGCGTCCCCCCGGGTCGAGAGTGGTGCAAGGAGTTAGTCCAACATTGGCTACAACGGCTATCGCTTGACCAACTTTGTTTAAACGCAAAACATATATTTTGTAAAAGATAATAGAACAATAACAAGAAACAGAGAAAAAGTATGCAACTAGCAAGCGTAAAAGAAATACCAGTTTACGACATAAGTTGGGTTCATGGTGTTGGCAGGAAAACAGATGCTTAGCTCGAAACATATAAAATATGGCAGTTAGAAAACAAGAATGATCCAAGAGCGAGTACTCAGGAATGGTTTGATGTTAGCTTATCTGAGGAGAGTTTTGGGTGGATTAACCAGTTTTATAAGGAAAATGATAGCTGACAATATCGTGCTTTGGTTATTCCTATTTTGCCTCTAATTCGTGATGAATTGTACGGAGAAAATGTATGCATGGCAGAGCGTTTTGAATAGTATTTGGATGAGTGCGTAGAGAGGGATAAAGAGTATAACGAAGAACAATACCTCAAACAGCATGGGGGAAAAGCATACTAATATTGAATAGATATATATGCAAGGATATTTCTGCAGTTATTATGACAGATAACTTCGCAGATACATTTCTAAATGGAAATAAATCATACCCTATTCTGAATTCGTTTTAAAGGTAGGATGGCTTGGAAGCCAAGAAGCGCCGTCTGAGTATCCTCACAAGAAAATACTCACGAGGTTCAATTAGAAGGATCTGACATCATTGCTCTGGTAGAGTAATCCGAGAGTACTCGACAGGACGTGTTTGGACAACTTGCAACTATATAGATGATTGTTGGCCATAAGGTTAAACTTTAGGCTGCCAACACAGATAATAAGGACACGATATTCTTTTTCACAATATAAGCTTCTACCCAAAAAAAGCTTCCACGATGGCCAATAAATCTTATTGCAAGCCCTTAGGGCTTTGCAAAGGGGAGAGACCAAGAGGTATTTAACCTCGAGTTTGCATCTCTGGACACACCGCCACAACACAAAACCCCACAAACGAGATGTCGGCTACTCCAGCAAACCGAACTGTTGTCTGCGACGACTCCACGAGCCCGGAGGCTCAAGATTACATCCACGAGTTCCCCATCACCTTCAACAGCCTCACCAACCGCGCCAAATGGCATCTCAGTGGTCAAGGAAGCCTTTACCCAGCCATCAAGTCCCTAGATATACAATACCCTGATGAAGACATCGACGACACAGACTGCGGTTTGGACATCTTGAATTCCTGATACCGCATGTGTTCCCATTAAATCGACTATTTCATAAGAATGCTAATCAGCACTTAGACAAAATATAGACCTCTTTTCAAAACACAATAATAGAACAAGGATTATAAATTAGCTTATCAAGAAAACAACCGCAAGGAATACTAACCAGAAACTTATTAAAGATGGAGACCAATAGGGGACAAAGTATCTATTCCAAGAAACCGCTAAGGGTAGCGCTAAGGACACACCCTGGACAATCTTTACAATATGTATCTATAATAACAGCAGTAGCCAAGAGATCAAGACAAAAATAGCCAATGGAGACTTAAGGTCATGCTGAAAAACCTGGGTCGGTAAAGAAAGTTTCGCGGGAACAAGGGACTAAAGTAATGGTAAGAACGAGTAGAATTGGAAATATATGCCTTCGGGGTTAGACTGGTCGGCCACCAGAGCTTGGATTACCTATATAAACAAGACCATCTTGATGGTTGGTCATGGACTTGTTATTTCATCTCGTATTATGAAATAGGTAGTTGAATGGGAATATCTTAGAGAAAAGACGTCTCCTTTATACTTTATTAGTAACAGTTTTCTAGTCATACTAAAAAGTCTGGATTTCTAGTCGTAGGAAATATACAGCTAGAAGGAAATTAAAAGATATTTCCAAGACGTGCGAAGAAGGCCATGGTGACTTTTTATACTAGTCACCTGATAAAGATAATAAAGAACACATCAGTCTTTTCACAAGATAAACAGTATACCGATTGCTTACACAGTAACCAACAACCTGAGAGATTTGCTGTAGCGTCTATATTGCCGGAGGTTGTTCCGAGGCATAAGTAACCAGATTCATTTGCCGAATCAGGAGCAAAAAGACAACCAATATAGCTTGGCAATACGTTTAACGATTCCATTTCGCTTTAAAAGCCGTTCTAGTTCTATCAAGACTCCGCTTAAGCAACAAGCCAGCTTCAAAAATATCAAAGTGGCCGGCCCTTGCCCGCCGAGCACCAACAATCCATTATGGGTAAGCGAAAGTAATGCTCGATATTCATCTTCCTTTTCGCAGTCCTGCCTAAGTAAACCCAAATATGGCGAGTAGGAAGAAGCCCACTCTTCCATCTCATGGCTAGCCTTGAGGAACTTTCCGTTACGCTCCATGAGATCTCGCCAGGTGTTTATGTTCGTCCACCATACTAGTCTTTTTATCTGCTCACACACTGTTTTTGCCAGGTTTAATTTGTTATTATGCTCGTTTACTTTTGATAACTCATTTATGTTTATTGCAACTGTACAGATAAATATATCTTCATCCTCTGAAGCTTTCACGTGGTCGAGACCTAAGGTTTTTAAGCATAGATTACTCGGATAGGGATGAAGAGTCTTCTAGTTATCATCTGTGTTTACTCGTCGGCGTTGTAGATATGGTACCTTTTCACCGCGAAATGATCCCTCTCTTTCGTTCCACAGGCCTACTGTAAGTAGAGGGTTATATTCCAAGGCTGCGAATACGTTTTCCATTCTGCTTGGGGTCTCCTCAATGATAAATTCAAGTTATGGGATCGGCCGGTATTCATATCCCTTATTCTTGAATGGTTTCGAATTTCGCCAATCACGTTCTTTATCTCCTCCCATTACAAGTGCCCCCATGGCGCCGAGGTCTTTTACTACTTTGTAGTCTGCTCCATTTTGGCAGTCTTCCTAGGGCCCTTATTATATGGCGAGGAACACGGATGACCCTCCAAATTATCATCAATATAGGAACGGTTTAGATTCAAGATATCGAGAAATGTCGTGGCAGTTTTCCATGGATTAGGAATCATTCTGGTTAGTGAAAACTAAATACACCTTAAATAATAGTTTTAATATCTTATCTTTGTAAATAAAGCTTACTTAACTACATTTATATAATAGATATAAGATTATTACCTTAACGTACACGATAAGCGAACGCAACGGACAAACGAACGCAACAGCGCACTGTACGGCTAAAAATAACTTACCCTATAGTAATTTAGTTCTTAAATAAAGTAGCTAAAAATCTAGAAAAATTATATTTATAAATAGTATAACTATTTATACTTAAATATATTTTTAGTAGATTTTTTACTATTTTATTTTATATATAAAACCTTATTCTACAGTGTATATTACAGTGTAAATAAACTTTAAAGTTTATAGCCATATAGAATTTTTTTAAAAATCTAAGAAAATTTATCTAGCTTAATTTAAGACTTATATATATTCTATGAAAGTTTTAACTATTTTAGGCTTAAATTCAGCTTTTTATTAGCTTTTAAAAAACTGAGTATAAGGTGAAAAGTGGGTTGTTGCGTTCGCTTGTCCGTTGCGTTCGCTTATCGTGTATGTTAACTTATATTTACAAAGTTAATTTATTTTACATAAGTTAAAGGGAAAATATAAATGAGTTATTAAATGAATATTTTAATAATAACGTTATATAATATTATTTAAACCATAATTATTCGTTTATTTAAGCTTTTAATACAATTTCACAAATCTCAGTTTGCTTATGTCCTTATTACTATGAACCGGTATTTACTTGTCCTACTTACGTATTCTCCAGGTCTTGGACCCCGTTATGTTCATTTACCTGTTAGCCTTAATAAAACCGACGTTGGATAGGCCAAGGAAGTGGACCATCAGCCAATCAGAGCCCTTCACGCCTGAGGTCTTTAACTGGATCCTTAGTAAGCTCTTGTATTGAAATAGAGTGCGCTAACTTAGTGTCGCAGGGTAGGCATTAGTAATCTAGCTATATGCTTTAAGTAACTCTGCGGGATGGAA
>JABEEQ010001666.1:0-60374 GCA_014824365.1 Fusarium sp. NRRL 66894 | reverse complement strand
TACGAGCTTTGGTCGTATGTGATAGAAGGAGATGATGCAATGGTATATATCCATGAGCTGTAACTCATGGTAGAGCTCAATGGCCGTGGCCAAACTTGATGTGTAATCTTGACCACCTACATTCACCAGCTGGCCAGGCAGCAGATAAACCTTTCCTTTCTATTCCTGCTGAAACTCTACAGTGTATTACGTGCTCAGCAGTGTCTCGATCCTAGTCTACTCTCCATCATCGAAAACTCTCTATTGACCTCCGAGATTCTACCAGCCGAACCCATCGATCAACCCCCAGCATGTTCTTGTAGCAAGTCTAATCTCCCGAAAGTAAATTATCCAAAGGGTGGTTTCCAACCGGTACAGAGTCTCCAAAAACACCACATATGTACCCAGTATTAGTCGCCGCCATCACATCCATCAAAGCCACCAGAGTCAGTGTGACTGTAATCATGAGAATACGATTCATGATGATAGTTGTGGGAGTTGCTATGACTGTGACCATAGCTATTGCTATGGCTACGGCCGGATGAGAACCAATGGCTGTGACCAGCAGAAGTAGAACTTGAACCAGCGCCGTGATGGTGGCTTGTCGAGCTAGAATCCGCCGTCTGGGTGGATGAATCTCCGTGGTTATGAACACCCAAAGCGTTATCATATCGGGTAGCCCCTGAGCCGGCTCCATGAACAGGAGTAGCTGTAAAGCCTTCGTCGTCTTTGTCAGGGTCAATATGATCTGGGTCTACGCCGACCTCGGTGACTTGAGGGAGACCGCTCGTATCAATGGCCTTACCTTTGGACTTCTCCTTCCTCTTCATTTGTCTCTGAACCAAGGGCCTTCTTAGGCAGCCAGTTACCACCAATTCTCTCAGTGGACTTCCCACTCTCGATTCTTTCGAACAGTTCGATGCCGTTCTGATCCGACTTCTTCACAGCGCGCTGGTTGTCCTTGGAGCGGAAGAGATTCGTAAATTTGATCCATAGTCGCCTCACGTTGTCTTTGCTACAGATCAGACAAGGCAGACAGAAAAGTAGTCGAAGAAAGTTTCGACAACTTTTCTTGTCTTCCCCGAACTCGCCAGTGCGTCTCTTGTTAAGAAGATCGCGGAGTATCATTCCCAGGAAGAAGGCGAAGATAGCTACAAGAATTACCAATGCGGTGATGCCCTCCTTGTCGGCTTTGAAGATCAGATGGTCTTGGGCTTGGGCGGTGATGTTTTTGGTCGAGTTTCCGGCGGGCGATGCTTGTGTTGGCATGATTACGTTGATTCTGACGCTTGAAGCTGATGGAGGGATCACGACCTTGGTCTCGATGACCGATGTCGAGGGAGCGGCCATGATGACCACGGAGATCAAGTTGGATGAAAGTGATATCGCCTAAGCTTAGAGGTCACGAAGATCATAGAATCATGAAAGACGGGAAGGCTGGAGGATGGACGGAGAGAGGAGTTCAAGTCGAAGGAGAAGAAAGATATAACTTGTTTTAAAGATGCTTTCCCTCATACCAAAAGGTTGATTCAAAGTTTGTGAGAATTGGATATTGCGCGCACGAAAGCTTCGTGTTTAGGAAGAGTTACTTTGAAGGAACTCACCACGTTCTGCCAGGGTTGAAGAAGTTAAGTACAGCTAGCTTGATAGACTTCCTTCTTCTTCTAGAAGTCATCCCGATTTAGACATCTAGTCTTTGGCCACATTAACTTCTGACGAACATCCTGAGGAAAGAGCCTTTTCGTATGGTGTTTTTCACTTCGAGGGCTGAACTAAGATGCCTTTTAATCATCCATTATTGGCATGTCGCCGACTTGATGGTCAAAGAACGGGCCACATATTCTGTTTTTGAGATATGGTAAAGTGAAAAGTGATTTGAACGATAAAGTACATCCTTTTTGGCTTTCATGCCTCAGAGTTAAAGCATACAATGTAATGTATAAAGTGTAAAGAGGCAATACGATAGCGGGTCTTACCATCAAGTAATAGGAAAATTAGAGAAATAATTTCTAAATAAACATCAAGAAGAATAGATGGTAGAAAATGAAGAAACAACAGAATACCTCAGGCAATAAGCCTGTAACTTCCCGTTGTCATAGTAATGTACTGACAGTAGACTACATGAATCATACAACTTTAGGGATTGCCTAACCTGTACTTACCTCATACTAGATGTCTTATTTGTAAGTCACCAGACGGACCAAAGTTTATCTCTACGCAAAACTTTAGTACAAGAAACGACGACTTGTTTAATAATCCCTCACATCTTGAACCTCGCATTGTTTAATTGCCTATCCCTTGTGATCCAATCGGTATAGAGAAATGGGTAAAGTCGGTGCCAGTGCCGTGACAGTGCCACCGCAATGGCGACTCCAGTATCATCATCACCTTCTATATCGCCCTCCACATCCGCAACCTCCCTCCTCCGTCGCGTCGCTTCTATCAAGACCAAAAATGACATCTCTGAGCGTCTCGAGACTCTGAGGATGAGTGCGTCTCCAGTCTTTACCTCTGCATCATAAATACAACATCTCGACTGACTCCATAATGCCCCTTCAAGCCAGTGCGAAAGCGCGCACAAGAAGTGTTTCCAATCCTTCATCTTGGAGGAATCGCTCGCAGCCTCCTACGCCTCTTTCTACTGTGTTTCCCGGGCTGGGTGTGTCGCAGAGTGCGCATCGCCAAGGGCTTCCGGCTTGGGATCGGACACTTGATGCTGTGTATCACGGTGCTTTTGAGAAAGGAAGTTTCGAAAAGGTGCTTAATTCTTTCTATGAGAATCATGCGAGAAAGAAACCAAGTTCTGGCTATTTTCGACTGCCTGATTCTGTGCGGTACCGGATCTGTCGCTATCTACTTTCGCCCTGCGACAAGCCCCTGCGTTTAAACAAACATGCACTTAGCCGTGATGTTTGGCGCAAAGAAGACTTTGAGTCACCTTCATCAACATTACTGCAAATCTCCTCTTACTCTGAAGTATCTTTCGCCTTTCGCGCGGACATTCTTGTCGCATTTCTGCAAAACACAAAACTACACACCGTCTTGTCACCATTCACTGGACCGAGAGTGAGTCCACTTGCAACAACATGGCTCAACAACTACGGAATGTACGCAAAGAACATCGTCATCGAACTTGACATGACTCATCTAGGCTGCGGCTCTGATCCTGGGGCTGTAGGGCTGTCGCCAAACGTCGAGCAGATCGAGAAACTGCTCCAAGATTTCATCAATGCACAAATGAAGCGCAAGAAATCATGCCCCATGGAGAGTCTAGTCCTTCTCTGTCGACGTTTCCACGGAAGACGACCCCCAAGAGCCATCGCCGAGCCACCTCGCGCCATCAGTAGTCGACCAGGCTCACGCTCGGCATCACGATCAGCATCGCGAAGCGCCAAAACACCAGAGCCGTACAGTCCAACAGCGTCAACGCCCCGACGATTCAACTTCGAAGAAGACGCTGGAGGCCTACGAAGTCCGACTTTACCCGATATCCTCAGTCCAACTTACCCAACTGTATCACTCGTCGAAGAGTATTGTCCCGACTCGTACCTCCTTTTCTGCAACAACGTCCTCCATCTCAAGGGTCGCATCGGTTCGGTCCGCATGTGCGGTTTCAGCGAGGAGTACACAGCGCGATTCATGGGGACACTGTTCTCGAATAACAGCAAGATCACAAAGAGCTACGCATACCGCGTTGCGCCGTCGACGATATGGCCTAAGCTAGTCGGTCAGAAGTCCTACGTTGATATTGGCGATGGGAATATTTCTCTCGACGATCACGAAGTCTCCGCTACCAACGACATTCCCAGCTCTTTGCGCATCTGGGAGGGTTGCGTACAGCTTCCTCCGCCCCAGATCGATGCAAGCGGAGATTTGATACTCCCCGCCATCGTGGGTGATTTGCAGAAGTTGAGGAGCACTTATGCGAGAAATGCGACTAGCTTGTCGGAACGGACATGTGAGGATCTCCGAAAGGATGGTTCGAAGGGCGATACGTTGGACAAGAGGACGATTGCGTGGTTCAAGAGCAATTACGGCAAGGGGAAGCTCAAGAAGAAGAAGAGGGTATTGAGCAGAGATGCTGCTACTACGTATTAACCCGACATGTGGCTGAAAAATGGAGGGCAAATGATGTGTACGATTTATTCAACGATGATTATGATAGGCCGTTTAGATTCATCAGGTCATACAAGCACGCCTCTTCGTGCCGTCTAGAGAAATAAAAGAACTCTAACTAGACTCCGCCTTTTCATGGACAAATATCCTCACTGCTTTTGTAAAGACTGTCAAAAGTTAGCAACAAACCCTCAAACTGAAGTAGATGTGGACGGGTGGTAAACTTACGATCGCAAACTTGCTTCTCGCTCGAATTCGACTTCCAAAGAGTACCAAGACCCACGGAATAAGTGTCAAAACTGAAGCAATACCACCCAACAAACAACCTGCGTTTCTCAAACCAAGATTGTCAAACATGAAGCCGGTCAATACAGGGAATATACCACCAAGCACATTACGACAGAAACTCTGTGCGGCAAGGGCTGAAGAGGCGTACATGTGATATGTATCAGCGAGATAGTTGAACGTGGCAAGGTAGACAGAGTAGATGCCCCAGTTCGCAAAGCCAATACCAATAGCTTGTGTATAGTGATTCGTGTTTATCGGACTCAAGAACGCGACAAACAAACCAGCTGGGAGCAGAAGAGCAGTGAGACAGGAAAAGTAAAGCCGAGCCTCGGGAGAATCAGCAGGGAAATGCTTCCTCATAAATCGCCAGAAACGAGAAACCTCCTTCTCATCAACGTGTCCGCTCCAAAGAGGATGTTTCATCAAGTTCTCTTGAAGAATACCAACTACGGTGGCAATGATAGCAGATGCCATCATTGCAACGTAGATGCGCATCGACATGTTGTAGTTGTCGGAGTACAGATATGGTACGATGGAGAAGGAGAGGTAAAGCACAGCCCAAGAAAATGCAGCCCAGAGAGAAAACGAAAAGACGACTGGCTCTGTGAATAAGAGATAGAAGGGCCTCATGATAGAGGTAGCCATCATTTGTCGAAGAGGAGGCCGTTGTTCATCGGCTTCAACGAGCCATCGAATTCTTCGTAGTTGTGTTTGTCTGTTGTACTCGAGCATCGCTTCGTGTCCTGGCATGGTCTTGACACTTGATGATGACGAGCTGCTTGTATCTTCTCGAGGGTCGGTCACCCAAACTCCATAGACACCTGCATCCTCGAGCTGTTGATACCACTGGTTCAACTTTTTAGCTTTGCGTGACAACAAAACCGAGCCTCGCGTCTCTTTGAACAAGATCAAGATGGCAACCAGCAACAACCCATCGAGAATAACTTGGTGCCAAAACGACCATTTCCAAGCCATCGTATCGTCCTCAAGATCGTTGACGAAAGCAGCAGACACCAACGGTCCCAGACCTGTTCCAAACAGCACAAAGCCACTGAAAAGAGCCATGGGGGTATTTCTCTCCTCCTTCTCCCACAGATCAGCGATAACACCGCCAACGACCGAACTAAAGACAGAACCGCCGACACCAACAAAAAAGCGAGCGATCAACATGCCAGCCAGATTCGGCATAACAGAGCAGACAGCTTGGGAGATGACGAATACAAATCCAGCGAGGATAAAAACAGGACGTCTGCCCCAGATCTCAGAAATGGGAGCGAGTGCCATAGGCGCAATAGCGAAACCAGCACAGAAAGTCGTGATGCCGACGAGTGTAGCTGTATGACCTGCCCCGATATCTCTAGCCATTGCTCTTGAGGGTGGCGAGTAGGTACCAGCAGTGTATGCCGTCAGCATTGTCGCGATACACGAGAGCGCGAGGAAGATGTTTTTGCGTGCTCGCGGCAACGTGAATGGTGAAGCGTAGGGTCGGAGATCCGGGCATGGTGGGAGATTTTGTGTAGAAGTTGAGTCTGATGAGGGTGGTGATGGGAGGGGAGTGTCGAGTGTTAGATAGAGATAGGATATAGGGTCTTCACCACCAAGATTCGGTTGTGTTGATGAAGGCGGGAGGGTGCTGGGTCCAATCTCGAGATCGTCATTGTTCTGAACGGAAGCACCCGCAGTCTGAACCGTATCTGATTCCTTCATATCGATAGTTCGTGATGTTTAATATCCAGAAATCAACAAGTTATACTGTAGCGATAATCCACCGACATCCGAATATTTCACCAGACACACAGCGGTGAGAGAAGAAGAGCAGAATGAATGGGAAACACAAGGGCGGATTATGATTACATTAAGAATAGGACAGGAACAACGACCGTGTTGTATCCGGAGCGTAAACCCGGGATTATCAAGGGCTAGGTGAGGGTCAAAAGGCGGGATACCAACGGGAATAATGGTGTCTTGGCGCTGTATCCGCCTGCTAGGCCCAAGTTTGAGGTGTGACTCGGACACTGGGAAACGCTAACGGGGAATACATTCTCTCCGAATGGTCATTGAGGGAGGGAGGAGATCTTTGTGCGGCACGGTCAGAGACTGGGAGGTCAGCGGGAGGGCAGTGATATCTTGGGTCGACCAGTGATTGCGTGTAAGACATAGACACCAACTGAAGAAACACGAAACTCCACCGTTGTTATAGCTTCAGTGGAAAAGTAAAAGAGGATGTTGAGAAGACCCGGTTTCCTCTCTCCGCTCCTACGTATACGACCTTCGCAAATCGACCATCCGGGGACAATGCCGTAGTCATCCATCATAACCCGACACCAAGGCATCGGGAACAAGACGGACGTGAACAAAGCCAGACGCTAAACCCCTAGACCAAGCCTCTTTCGCACGCCAAGTCCCCGATCACCATCAACACTTTCGAGATGCCGTTCGGCAGCCACTTCTTTAGGAAAGCCACGCTCGGATGATAACAGCCGAGAACAAATCCAATTGGACCTTGTACCCGAGGAACAAAAGTCTCGACCTTTTGAGGAGATTTTAAGCAAATGTGAGGGGTATCGGTAATAGCAGTGATGTGAACGCTTGCTATTACCGGATATCTCGTTTGCAGATCTGAGATTCCTACCCGAGCCCCCACACAAGTTTTGAAATCTGGGCATACGTGTACTTTTAGTGGACAGGAAAAAGATTCTGCGCTGCCATTTATGCGTGGATGGTACCGAGGATCTGTAACTGATACCGTATCTTTTGTGACGAGTGCTGCAGGCTTCAAGAGAAGAAATGATAAATGGGCACGTGAATCCTCATGTGACCGGATTCCCGCTATCGCTGGCATTACTCATTAGTCTCATGTTTAGATTGCTTTTATGATTCAAACTGTGTGAAGCCACAATGGGATCTTCGGGAACGAATGAGAACCGGATCCGAAAATAAGTGAGGATACGATCCATTGCCCGAAACGAAGAGGTCGAAGAGGCTTGTTTCTTTTCTCCTCCTTTAGATTATCATCCCGAGATTTAGATAATATTATTACACCCTGGCCAGGGTTATCTCTATCTCTTAGTCAATATCGTCAACACTCGTCTCCCCATTTCCTTTCTCATCAATCTTGGGGCCCAACTGCTCCGTCGCCTCCTTCAACGCTTCATCCCCATCAAACTCCTCATCCTCAGTAACCTTCTGAGGCTGTTTGAAGGAATCCTGTGCCCCCTCCTTCAACGACCCATCCTCGTTTACATAATCCTTGTGGTACAGCGAGAACAGAATCACGAGGTACGGCTCCCCGGTTTCCTTGTTGCGCAAGACATATCTGAGTTGATGTGAGCGTTTGGGGCCGGGCCTGTAACGAGTGTAAACGGAAAGGCATGGAATGAGTGTGACAAAAAGTCCCGGTGCTGTGGAAAAGGAGGGTTGGGTTTGGCTTACCTGAGGCCTTGACCGTCCCAGTACTTCATGATAGGTAGCTGGAAGCCAGGTAGGTTCAATGCGAGGTCTGAGAAGTTAAGATACGGATTGAAGAAGTCGAAACCGTATGTCTGATCATACTCAAACACCCACTTCTCTTTGGCGTCAGCTCTGAGAGCCCACTTCATTCTCGCCTTGCTGGTAAGAGGAGCGCCGACTTCCTCACGAGCTTCAAGACCATTTTCATCGCCACCCTCTTCGAACCAAAGACCACCCTTCTCTTCATCAAACTCGCCTTTGCCTACATGAATAGTGTTGAAAGAACTCAACGCGGGGCCGTATAAGAAGGGCTTATCAGCATACGCATCGCCATCCAGACCCGGATCAATCCACCAGCGCACTATACTCATAGCCGTGTTGAAACCGGGTGGTAGGCGATCTCGAATAGGATGATCAAAGTCATTGCCGAACTGAAGATCCGTGGCCTTGATGCCATCGGCCTCGTCATTGGAGGGTTTCTTCGGTGTGAAGCGGAATGAGATGCTGTATTGATCCCTATTGTAGGCATGAGGCTCAGTTGAGAAGTATGATGAAGTCGCTGGTGAGTTCCGAGGAAGGCCTTTGTAATCGTTGACGCGAATGTTGAGCTCAATGTCAGCGCGATCGCTCTTGATGGTGATGGGCTTGGCGGTGTTGACTGGGACTTCAACCTGTTGAGATTGGTCGTAATCAGGACCAGCTGTGATGCGAAGGACGTAATTCTCCGCCATTTTGTCTATCCTGCCGTGTATCTTCTATATCGCTTGCAAGTTTTGTTCAAAGCACCCGCTGTACGCAAGAATGAAGGCGATTATGAATGACGTAACCAATTCCGTTGGTGAGACTAAGATGAGAGAAGCCGATGTTGGTACTGTAACCCGAAAAAGTGTTGAACAATGGAAGTGAAATAACAATGCACGAGTCTAGTTTTATTGTCAACTTGGATAGTGGCGTTGATAATGGCCTTACAAGTATGACGTGAGGGTTTTTTCACCTCTTATGCTGCGTTTTGAGACTCCATTCATTGGGTCAACCACGCCAGCCTAAAAGCAGCTCCGCCATCGCATGGCATCGTTTTTACGAAACCATCAGACCAAAACGACAAGGAAATGAGGCTCAATTATATGCTGTGTCATTGACAATCACCACAGGTTCAAGTCAGCTGCATTCATCACTGTGCACGGCATATGCAAGGGCACTGGCAGAGAAGCCAGCCCTCAGTCGTGAGGTTAGACAATATGTTTTGAGATGGCATTGCATGATCGCAACAGATTCGTCAGTCTGGTCGTCGAATTTGAGCTTCATCAGCTGTATTATCGGCTTCTTGTCGTCCGAGGTGTTGCCAGTTTGGTCGGAGAACTGGATACCTTATTTTCTGCCTCAGGCTAATACAGCGCTTCTGCCTGCTTTCCACTTTCCCAGTCTGACCCCTTCTCCAGATCTCCCCGGTTTTGGGTCCATCGACACCAGACGCCATCAAGGCCTCATCTTCTATCGTTTCCAACGGCCTCACTCACTTTTTTTCTCTTTGCATCGTCACTCATCTGGATATCTTCATTCCGATATGCGCAATTTCTCACTCATCACTACGACAAGCAGCAAATGACATTCATCCTCAAAAGCAATATACAGCACAAAATGCTGGCATATGATCATTCTCTAAGCGCAATATACTAACACACCCTATATACAACTGAAACATTATTAATAGCTTGATCACTCTCCAGAACGCCTCTCATTTCACAATACCAATTCACAAACGCCACATCTCAAAACTATACAGATGCTGTCAATCCTACCTTCAATCCACCATCACTCATCCTTCATCTCTCGAGATACTCGTCGAAGCTCGCTTCCAGATGTTGTTCGGTCCTGTGCGATGTGCGCCAGCGCATTTATCACTGCATTTATCAGCAACGGAAGGAGGTCTCTTGGCCATGTAAGCATTAACATACTCTGCACGTCCATCTTGGATCTTATCGCCAAGTAGAATTCTTGGTTTATCCTATCCTGTTCATGCTCGCCTGAGCGATGGCATGGACAAAACTCAAAGTCTGTCGACAGTGGAGGCAGGTCTGGCGTGGAGAGTCGAGTATCCCTAGGGGTCGGGGGGCGCCAGTCGTCTGTGAGGACAACTCGTTCGGAGTTGTGCCACTCCAACTCTAGGTGACTAGGTTCCACGGGTGCTGAGTGGCACCAGGACCCCGCGTAGGCAAAGCCTCCGTCAGGAGCGGGATACGATGGTTGCCAGCTACCTCGCCAGTGATCAACGGCCGCCTCAAGTGAGACACGATATGGCTTGCGCGGAGCCGTCTGATAGAGCTCATATTCTGGCTCGAGACCAGGTGGGGACGGCTGGGCTCTGTTTGAGCACTGATCCAAGTCTGGCAGCTGGTATGGGCCAGGTGTTCTGGGTACTTCATTCCGCAGCCGAGAATCCGCAGCTCTGATCCGCTCAACACGGCGAGGGATATCAGCCAAGCGGTGATGTTTGTAGGTGACACTATCATCAACGGGCTTGTTCTGCGTTCTGTGCCTCGTTGAGGTGAGGTGCCTCTCAGTGACCTGCTTCTGGGACGATAGCGGGGCATAGCTATGTGTGAACTCTGGGGCGGAGGACGACAAGGGAGGGAAACGGGAAGAATGATGAGAAGCCATCTCATCATCATCGAGGAAAGGGTTGATTGCCATGTTCAGAGGAAGGGGATGTTCACAAGTATGATGGGATATATGGAGATCAAGTGAGAGCAACAGCAATGTAGGACAGGTGTGGATGCGAGGTTGTCCTACTTGGACTCAAAGGGTTCTTGAACGCTGTCAAGTGATGCAAGTGAAATGGAAGGGAGACTGGGAAGTTTTTTTGATGGATTTTTGATGGGAAGCATGAAGTGATACGAAAGGGGGAGAATGAGAGAAAATGATCGAGGGGGGAGGAGGACTATATATGGGAGGCCCAAGGAACGACACTCCTACTCCCCCGCACCGTCCAATCAGAGGACATTATCCTGAACCTCACACAACCTCACTCCTAGCCTATCCCACCCCCCACGCTTCATCACATGAACTATCGTCGTCTTTCTTCTTTTCTCTGCTCATATTAGCCGACAACGATAACGAATTGGACCCTTCTATATGCACAATCTGTCTTCCACAACGTGTAAGACACTGGGAGATAGTGACGCTGTCCCATTGACAACAGCTCACCAGAAGTCTCATGCGTAAGTTGACTCTTTGTAGCTTTATTCGAGTCGCCTGATGGAATTGGAATATTTTATAATACTTGAGTTGTTCATGTTTCCCTTTCCTCTTCTTTCCCCTACATATCCAATGAGCAGGTCCGGTAAAGATCTGGGTTTGACAATCCCGTATCTTTCACCGCGCCGGCCATACAGACCGAGGCGTATTACACTCACTGGGAGTACCTACGCATTGATGGGGTACTCCCCTGGCGTGGTTGCAATTGCATATGCAATGGCGATGAGGTTTCTGCAACCAACCGCATGCTCCGGGGTTGTTGAGGGGTGCGTATGATGCTCGATGACACTGGTGAAGGATACTTACCTATGATGCTTCGGTATGCGGAATACTTGAAAAAGCTGCCTGCATACGTGGGTTGTACATTATCAGTAAGGCTGACTATGCTGTGGCAGCGATTGTCTACAAGTAAATGAAGAGATGCCTTCCCTCCTGGCTTCGTAAGCCTCGCAACGTTGCGTGTAGTATTTCATGTAACTCAAATTGATTGTGTATAAAATCGAACCCGACATCCTGTATTTTCGGAATAATGCGTAGCTGAGTCCCCAACTTTGCGTGATACCATCAGGCCTAATTCCCAGAAATGGCAACGGGCAGAGAGTGATATTGCGGATTTGGTGGTTCGCAACATCTTAATCCTTGTGAAGGTGTGATTGGATCAATTGGGTGCCTGGCAGTTCCCCACCGGCGCAGTACTTGCTGGGTACTTACAAACTGCGGCGGGGGAGTGAAGAGAAGAGGTAGAGATCTGAACCCACGCATCTGTGAAACCTGCAGCAAGTGGATAAGCTTAGCGTGTAACCGCCAAGTAAACTGTGAAGACACACTTGCAGCCAACAGTGCGCTCGTACCATCTTCAAATGCGGGTAACAGTCGCTCGGGTTTAGCTGTGGCTCAACGAAGGATTGAAAGTTGGGGCGCAGCTCTTACGGAGATACCTGGATAACACAGCTTCTGGCCCATCGCACGAGGTAACTCCAGGTACTTCCCTAACCGTAAGCATGCATGTTCAGAAACGTCTGTTGTGTTTCCTTCTTGAGACCTCTGATGAGCCACAGGTTACCCGCATTGAGGCTTTCACGTTAAAAGACCCAATTTCTGGCCAATTGTTCAAGAGTTAGCTCTTCATCAGTGTTACCATTCTGTGCTCCCAGGGCTAGGAATTGACTACTTGCATACGGCACTCCTCGACACCTAGTGGATCTAATAATCATTCATCTCCACACGGCGATAGACTTCATACGGGTTCTTAGTCGGTGTTGCACGAGATTCAAGGCCCTTGCATCGCAGCGAGGGCGCCTTTTGCGGCTTACAACCCGTTATCTTCAGATGTTGGCGTGCGAGGTTACTCCAAGCACTCGTGTAGATTTGGAATTATTGATGGTGTACATGATAGCACTGCCTTAATGTCGAAAGTGTCGATACAATTAAGAAGGAGTATCAACCTGATAAATGAGTTCCCTGTTGCTCTATGAAGTGCGCTTAATCTGATGTTAACATGAAGTCGTTGTAGATCGTGGGGTCAAGTCTTGGTACGGCCCGAAGCATCCACAGACGGTCCGCCCCACCATAGTGGATAGTGGACCACATGGCCCTGGCCCGGCCCCATTTGAGTGAATCTTCATTGACGCTCACACCAGCCACAATGGAAGCCACAATCCTTCCGTGTTTGCGACCCTTGTGCTGCTCCAGCTGATGCTCATCCTACCACCATCGCCCCAACAGAAGAATGTGTTCAACAAACACGTCACCGATCTTTTCCTCTCTTCCAAATTCCAATCTACTTTCATGAAAAATCACAGCTTCTTGCTTCAAATGATATAGCCCGGTCTGAACCGGCCAGTGCCATATCATCATGATCGGCACATCATTTGGTGAATGGATCTTCGTCCGTTTATCCATCGCCTTCTTTCGCTACACGCCTCTAATTTACATCTTTCTCATCTTATCCCTCCCTCTCATCCAACCTGTATCCGTCGTCTTTCCATTTGTGTGTGTTCTACTAGCAGCGTTGCTGGCAGAAGTGGTGTTCTATTTGTTCATATACAGACCATACCTCCAACGGCTCAAACGGGATGCAGACCACCCACCAGCGCTATCGCGCCAAGACCGAAAGGCCCTTTTTGAGCGGTGTTTCGGAAACGTGCCGTCTTTAGAGATTTATTTGAGATGGTGGTTCCTTAATGCGGATCCGAAGGAGATACGGAAGGAGAATGTAAGAGAGTTCATGTTATGGGCTTTCTTCGAAAGGTCCGATGGTGCAGGGTTGGTGGATGAAGGGGAGACGGTTGAGGAGGAAGTTGAACATTATCTGGGCCTTATTGAACAACGACTTGGTCGAAGGTTCGAGGAAGGATGGGGCAACGTCAAGAGTCTTCGTCTCACGATTGATGGTATCACGACAACGTATCGAAGTCTTGTTTGGTATATTATCATCTTCTTCGTTGATCAGGCCACTCATTTCGCCTTTCGCTGGCACGGATTCGACTTCTATCGCCGACCTCGCTCTTCTGCACTTCGTGTATTCCCCCCACGGCCCCAAGAGCTGTTCCCTGGTCCCAAGTCTCCATCCACACAGTTGAGTTACTGGCACCGCCCTCATACAGCTGAAGACAAGCTCCCTGTTGTCTTCTTCCACGGTATCGGAATCGGATTATGGACATATGTTCGTTTTCTGGCAGGCCTTCATAAGACCGGTGATGGCAAAGGAAGTGTTGGCGTCATTGCCCTTGAGATATTACCTATCTCATTCCGCCTCACCCCAGCCATTCTCGACAAAACCGAGTTCCTGGCTCATATGACATCCATCCTGGAACACCACTGCTGGCACAAATTTGCTCTGGTGTCACATTCCTACGGCTCCGTCCTAACAACTCACATGCTCCACGAACCAAGCTTTCAACATCGTGTGCCTTCGGTTGTCCTCATCGATCCTGTGACCATCATGCTACATCTTCCCGACGTAGCGTATAACTTTACTCGACGAAAGCCAAAGAGGGCGAATGAATGGCAACTGTGGTATTTCGCTAGCACCGACCCCGGTGTTGCGCTTTGTCTGGGGAGACATTTCTTCTGGCGGGAGAATATCCTCTGGAAGGAAGATTTGTTGGGGACTCAAAGTGACGGCCATCATGCAAGGCACGTTGCTGTTACGCTGTCTGGTCGCGACCTCATAGTCGACACTACAGCAGTTGCAGAATATCTGGGAGTTGATCTTGGTGCTGGTCGTAATGGCGTGGTAGCGAAATCGCACAATGGCGTTGAAGTAGTTATGTTTCCGAAACTGGATCACGCGCAGGTATTTGATGACCGTGCGAGTAGAGAGTCGGTGATTCAGATGGTTAGATCGAGATGCGAAAGTTAGTGGATGGTATCTCAGGAATAGCCGATGAAATAGATCGATATAATAATGAAACTGCGCCTGCTTCAATTCTTTGACTGGATTACATCGCCACCCCATTCTGTCAAGTCTGCGCGGATAGGAGTTGAACCGCTTTGGATCATGAGCCATTGAACATCTTCGTCTGTGTCATTCTTGACCTGATGTTCGATCCAGGCGGGCACAAAGGCAAAGTCTCCGGGTGCAAGGTCATGGTGTTTCAATTCAGAGTTGACAGCCTCGTTCACAATGAGAACACCATGTCCAGAGACGGCGTATATGATGGTGTCTGAAGACTCAGCTCTCATCTGGGGCAGACAGGCTTGAAGAAACTTACCTTGTTCACTGTTGTGTCTAACTGTAGACTTGGAGTGCGGTCGCGTTGTAAGAACTGACGTGTGAGCGATAAGGTTCGAGACAATAGATGTGAGATAACTTGACCTACCAGTTACGCACATATTATCGCACTTTCCGACAACAGCGGGACGTTCGATAACAGGACCTTCGACTGTTGGGTGAGTAGGCTCAAGTTGTTTGGCGCGGGTGATGTTGGCGGAGGCGGGCATTATCATCGGAAGAATCTCCGAGATAAGCGGTAATAGCGAGCTCATCATCGGCGAGTTTGGTTATGTTCACGATAGTTGAAAAGAATACGCGGTGGTATCAAAAGCCAAGTCACAAAGAGATGCAGTTGTATAGTAGAGAGCAGCGTGACGTGGGCGGCGAAAGACGAAGGTATTCCCAGCGGGAGATGACGTCGCTAGAATGGTAATTGGCTAAGAGAACAAGTACGCCAGCAACGCAGGAGATTCTGGGGTCCAATGAATGAGATTTCGAATGATGCACTATTGAGCGATGAAAAAAGAAGCGCGTGACCTGATGATTCGAGGGTAGATTTGGTGTTTCGGTTCGGTCAAGCTGGGGGAGGGAGTGAGAACAGGGCGTTAGGCCTCAAGCGACCCAGCCACCGGAGCTAGTGGCGGAAGAGTCCCTGACGAAGATGGAGATTGATAATGCAGGTTGATGAACATGGGGGTTGAATAGGTGTGACCTGATCTTAAATATTGAAACAATATTTACATTGTTTTACTATTCTTTCTTATGTTCTATTGTAACTTGCTGTTATTTGAGTTCGTGAATGCTCCGTACGTACGTCGGCGAGTGGTTGATGATCTCCCCACTTCCCGTACGAACAGATGTCGTCAACGAAATATCCCAATACAACAGAAGGTGTGACATAAAACATATTCCTCCAACTTCTTTACGCCCTAAAGCGTTAATTCGTATTTCTCTCTCTCATGACCTGATCAGAATCAAGTGGTTCCGTTCTAGAGTCGACATCTCCTGCGGCTGAACTCCGCTTAGCTGCATTAACTTGACTTCCCCATCATCATCACCGCTGAAGCTACAAGTCCAGACCCTCTAGACCATCCACCCTCGACTCATCAGCTCGCCACCCCTGCTTTGAACCCCAATCTGATAAATTAAGGTACATTCAACATTTTATCTGATCAAACTCATGAGATAGGAACTGCCATCTTTAACTTGACTTCTCAGAACAAGCCACAAGATGTCCTCCAGTGAACCCCAGTCACCACTGTCCGGGCCATTATCAGATCTATACTCCGGGCCTTCTCTTCTTCTACATCTCCCTCCTGAACTCATTGATAACATTCTTTCTCACCTTTCACCTTACGACCTCTCCGCCATATCCGCTACATGCCGAGATCTGCATAAACATGCTCTTTCAGATGTCCTTTGGTACCCGCTCGTTCAAGAAAACGTCCCAGGCGTCACTCTCACAAGTCCCCGGCCCTGCGACAGCTATCATGAGCTTTACGCCGCTCATAATCGTCTTTGGTTTCTTCCCAGACAAAAAATCTGGTTCTGCGATAGAGATCTGACTGGAAGACTTATGCTCGTTCGCTATGATCATCGGCGGGGTTGTATCGAGGGCTATCAATTACTTGCGAGTAGAGACCGGCAAATACAGCAAAGTTTCCTCGGACAAGGCGATGTCTTGATTAGTGAATTTGACCCTAAAGTCAAACTTCATCTCGACAAGCCTGTTCTGCAGTTTCGCGTGGGAGAACGAGCTCCGGAGGATTTCCTGAGTCGACCTGGTGCCAATCGCTTCGCTGATGAGATGCCCGTGACTCTCGATGACAGAATCGATGCTCTATTTAGCAATTTCATGCTAACATGCGAGCTCGATCAAGAAGAAGCCCAAGAAAACCTCACCTCAAAATTCCCATACGGCAATATCTGGCCACCGCCTCATATCCCTTCAAACCACCATGTCTCGGGAAGCAGCACACAAGTAACATCAGAGGGAATATTCGTTAAAACACCATCATCCCGGCCTCAGCGCCGCGAAGAAGTATCAGAGCGATTTTTCCGCATTCGCCAATGGATGGAAATGGCGGGCGGATTATCCCGAGTCGGTATGGCAGCTGGTTTGGGTGGGATATACAATATGCTAAGATTATCACGCACCACAGTCGAAGGCGGAATACCCAGCGTTCACGTCGGGGAGGAGCTCATCACGTACTCCACTCTCGATCCGAAGTTATACACGCCGACTGTGTTAAAGCCGTGGAGGGGAATTTGGGTCGGCGATTACAGTACCCACGGATGCGAGTTCTTGCTTATACACCAACCTGACGATGAGACGGCCTCAACGGATGAAGAACTCGGTCTTGTGAGAAGAGATTCTGAGAGTGATGAGGAGTGGGAGGCGAGACGGAGTGAAGGACGGACTTTTCAGGGACGGCTGGAGGCTATCAAACTAACTGGTGATCCCAACGTTCCGAGGGGCGAAATCACTTTTGTAGCTGATGATATTGGACCTGATGGTGTCGTCGACGGTCCGCCGGTAGATCCTCGCTTCCAGGGAATGAGAGCGGTTCACAGCAAAGGACATATTGCGAATACGGGATTCGCCTTAGGTAAGAATTTATGAATGAGCCCCTTGTTTCACTTGGGCTAGGCTTCAAGATGAGCTTGCGCTGACGGGTAACGAAAACAGACCGGTATATTGAGAGCCAGCTTATATTTGTTAGCCACGATCGTCTTGCGCAACATTGGGTTGGGTTAGGACATATCAACTACTTTCAGAGGGTGGACATTGATGAGTTCCTGAAGGTGTAATGTTGTCTGGAGAATGGGCACGAGATGATCCTCATTACAGTCAATCTGGTGGCCAGAGAAGAAGTTCTGGCTTGATTATAGTGATACATGACTAAACTATGCTTAATTTACGGATTCATGGTCAGGGCTGTGCCTTGGGTTTGTGGTTGATTTGTTATGAACACTGAACTTTTTGCGTTCTGGATTCCTCGACAACCCTACCTACACTTTTAACGAATTTCCCTCACAGTTGATAAGATTTTAAGATCATATAAGACGTATTCGATTCACTTCACAGCGTTATCTTTGGTCATGCTGTGTACAAAATGCCAAACGCTTCATTCCTAGTTGCCTACCCTACAGCGAGCATTCAGAAAATCATTATGAAGCCAAATTTTGATGCCATGTATTTCTAAGGGTATCAAGGAATATTCCAGTACATGAAAACCATCGGTTTCAATTCCCGGATCGTACGTCCTAGATCATGATTTGCACAGATCATTGTCGTCTTGCATCTGGGCTACCGCCCTCGCCCAGAGAGTCCACGCAGACTGTTCCCTGTTCTGCAAAGGTTCGTGTGGGCTCGAGGCCCGACGCTGTGGACGCATGGCTCACTTCGGAGAGCTGTTTTGTATGTTTTCGTTCTTCTTATCTCCGATTACTTGGACTTGTTCTTCTGAGCCTGAGCCTGCTCGTAGATCCAGTCATTAAGACCAGCACGGTTTCTACTCCTCATTAGCCTCTACTCCCATATCCCCAGCACAACAAAACTTACCGTGCAATCTCAAGAGCGTAAAATTGCATACGAGGCACAAAAATCGTGGTATCCTCCTCATACTCAACATCGGGTCTATCGCGCACCATGGTACCAAAGTTATAATCATCCACCTTCTTCTCGTACGCCATCATGAACTTTCGCCAGCGCTCCTTGCCGGCCTTGCTCTTCATCTCATCCTCGTCGACTTTGGCGGCGGGGTCGAACTCGGGGAAGTCGGTCTTGAGGTGCTCCATGATCTCGTCGTCGATCTTGGTTAGGCGGAGGGTTGAGCCCTTGACGCGCTCGAGGATGGACCAGTAGGTTTGCATGTGCTGGACGACTTTGACGGCGAATTGCTTCTCGATCTGCAGGGTGTTAGTTTCTGTATGGAGGGTTGTTTCAGATCGTGGGGTAGTGTGCGTACGTCTTCGTTGTTCTGGGCGTTCTCGGCATCGAAGTTCTTGGGCACGGGTGCGCCGGCCATGTTATCGAGAGGATCCATGGTGAATGTATGTTTGCTCGTCAAGATTTGCTTGGTGTTTGTGTATGGGTTTGAAGGTAAAGTTGTCGTTGGGCAAAAACTTGAACGTGGGGCAATGATGATGGAGGGGCAGCCACAAAAAGAAACCAGGGACGGGCATGATATCAGCGCATAGTGTTTGCGCTTGTTAACACTGTCTGTCTGCACGGTGCATCTGGTGCCTGCTGGAACATGGTAGACATATCTCGTGATGACTACAATCTATCAAACATATTGTTGTTTTTACCAAGACTTTCTTCTTCTATTGAATGCTTTGAGCCATATGACTCATGCGGTGTTGCTGCTTGATGATGCCACTGTGGCGATTGTCTAGCCCTACAGACAACAGTGAAGGCTCTCAATGCAAAACACTTACACCAATTCATCCACCACACAAAAAGGTATCGCCAAAAGCATCACATTTGATACTAAATGTTAGCAAACGCAATATTCTAGATTGTAATCGGTAATTGCCGATGGCGTTATTCTGACATCACCGTCTCTTTGCCTCAGCCCTCTGCTGTCTAATCGCAGTGCTACTAATCTTTGTCGCAAAATCATTCGTTTTGCTCACTTCCCCATCACCAACCTCATCAGCATCCAAAACATCAATCTCAAACACTTCAAGCGGTTTCCATCCTTTCTCCACCCTACGATCGTTGATTGCTTTACCTCCACTCCGTGTTTCTGCAGAAACAACAATTGCATCGGCATCTTCCTCGTGGATTGGTGGACCAAATGGATCACGAAGTATGATGCATCGCACCTTGACTCTTCCACCGCGTAGAGTAGCAATGGCTTCATTGGGAGTGCGTTCTATTGGCGGTGATGTAGATGTTGTATCGTAATCGAGGAGCGTTGAGAGGAATGAGAGAACAGTCTGCGAGCGCTCATCCCATGATTGAAGCTCTTCGGCATATTTCTTCTTAACGAGAAGCTCATCGCTAGATATACCCACAACGAGAGTGCATGTCTTGTCAGAGTCCTTTGGTGGGATGTTGAGAAGGAGAACGCTTGCATGAAGCAATAACTTGTGACCCGGGTGAAGATGATCAAACGTTCCTCCTAGGCAAACAGTGTTGAAGCCTTTTTGCTGTTCCTTTGGTGACAAAGTCGATTCCTCTGTCAAACTGATTCCACCTTCAATAGCCACAAGCTGACTCTGAGTAAACGCTTGCTTCTTCTCTGCAAGTTTGAGAAACGATGAAAGCAAATCATATCCTTCTTCACAGCTTGGATGATAAACAGTCTGCCATGGTCGAACCTTTGTCGCAAACGCAGCTAAATCCAACACAGCAGTACAATTCGCGTCAAACCCGCCATCAAAATCTGGTTCGTAGCGTCGGCCCCTCTCATGGTCGATAAGAATGATGCGCACATCCACGCTGCCCTTTCCAGCGCCGACGTCAACGGGAATGTTCTCCTTGGCGCATATGACGGATGTCAGAGTGTAAAGACCTGCGAGGATATATTGAGCGTTTGTCCATGCGATTGTCTTTGATCTGGGTGATGAGCCGGTGAGAAGAGGAAGTGCGAGGCCGACTATGAGAGTTTGGGGAGTTGGAGATTGTTTGAGTTTGGTGAGCACGGATGTCAATGGTGAGCGGTAGGCAGCCGAGAGTGTTGATGGAGATGGAGGGCGGGGAGGAGAGGGTAGGAGAAGAAGTGATGGCGCCATAGTAAATTTCCCTTTAGACTGTTGTGTTTGGCTCTATGTTTCTATTCGGGCTTGTAGAGCCAAATTTGAGTGAATTCAAATGTATGATCCGATGTTTGAAGGTCCCAAGCAAGAATGTCGTGATATTGATGTTGGTGTTGCAGGGCCGAGGTACCTTACCCCGCTAACGTCATTGTGTTTTCTTGCATGTAGAGACCCGCTTCATGAATGACGAGAATGTAGAGGACAAACACCTCCTATTTATGCCTTTTATTCGGAGAAATATCAGTAGAGTTTTCTTGTAGAAGTTTGTTTCTGAACAAGTGACTGAACCAATTCGGAGGTGGAAACTCGATCAACTTGCAGGTTGTGTACAATTGACTTTGCCTAATTGCTAGCAAAGACGAGCACAACTGTATTTGCAAGAAGTGAGTACATTTGTTGTTTTTGGTCACAATTGAAAGGAATCACCTCTGGCTGTCGAAACACAAATACTGGGTTATTTGCTACCTCTGACTTTGAGGCATCAATTTATGTAAGCCAGGGTCAAGTATAAGAAGCCCAGTTCTCTCCCCTTTCAATCGACCACTCCAGCTTTTATCTCAGCATTCTGCTTATTCCGTCTTGCTTCATTCTCAAAGTTCTTCGACGACGCAGATTCCCAGATGGAGCTGATGTCTCCTACACACATCACCAGTTAGTCAGGGACAGCACAGAAGCTCGCATTCAAGCATGCTGCATCATACTTTGCTCTTCTTCATCCCAAATTGGCTTTCAAGTAAAGCTCAGCTTCCATAGTGTATAAACAAATAAATCCTGGATCAAGGTTTTGTAACTTCATCTTAACTACTATCTTTGCGTCTTTTAAGTATTCATATACTTAAGGCACGACCTTTAAACCAAGGCCTACGAAAGAATTCGATACCAAGAAAAAAAGGACCAGAGAGGACTAGAAGATAATTTGGTAAGTGCTTCTATCATTAAAAACCTATCGTCACACGCTCCCGGCACACTTTAATAGTTACCTCTTCTTACATACGTGAGTCTGTCGATAGGACTACATGGGTCTGAACAATATGCAATGCTTCAAGAAATACAGGCTGACTTGGAGTATTGAAGAGGACAGTATATACTACTGAGACAGGATGATACGGTCTCTATCCATGGCCTTTCGAAATTCACCAGTCCAACTTATGTCGATATGCCTCATCTTCCCCGTCGTTCAGCCTGAGATCGCCTTGGTCACGGAAACACATTGCAGCAAATCAGCATTTCACTAAATGGCTCTGGGACTCGATACAGAGTCATGGGCAAGCTCCGAAGAACTGTCGACCATTGCATGGCCTTGTAGTTGATGTTTGGAGAAGATGGGCTGGCAGTGCCAGCAGCTGTCAGGGAACTGGCAGACTCAGCAAACAATGATTCACCATGCTCTGTTGGCATGTTATTGGAGCTATGGAGAGTTGTCCCCGTCGGAAAGATTTGGTTCCGAGATATATAAACCCAAAGAGCCCCCAACGTGAGCTTGTCCTTCACAACCAACTCATATCTTGCAGAGCGCCGAGAGGAGAACAAGGCCACCATGGACCAAGAAAGCATGGAACAGATGAACATCGCCATGCTCATTCGTCTAGTACGAATGGTAAGTCCTTATTGGAATGGGTATCGCTTGATCACTGATTAATTGTCCAGATGTTATATATCCTTCGGGAGCAAAACACAACGATCGAAGGCCTCAGAAGGCTGGTGGAGGGTCTCATCACTCAAGTTTAGTAAGGCTTTCCTGATAATCGACTTCATGCACTGTAATGCTAATGTGTTTTCTTTTTAGCCAGATGAGATTGGAGCTGTCCCAGCTCCGAGCTGGGATCGTTCCCGGCTTGGATGCTGGGAGCGAGGCTGTGGAGGAGGGGCCCGAGACCCCAGATACATTCCTCCACAGCCTCGAGGTCAACTACCAGCTCCCAGACGATCACGAAGGAGCCGAGAACCAGACCGAATAGAGCAACTACTATCTCAATAAGAGGGAACCATACAGAACGTACCTAATGCCAACAAAACCACAAATCTTCAAATGCGGAAATGCCCTGCGATAGAAACTACGAACGACAGCGCCCTAACAGTTCAACGTGACCATTATATACAATCCGCTACCTCTCACCCTTTCTCAGCGGACATGTTACCTCTGGCATCCACAATACCCTGAAGGAGCTATACCAGCCTCCGCAAGGAGAATATCAAAGATTGCAATTCTTTAGCCAACTGCGACAGGAGACCGCGCACCTCAGAGCCGGAGGTGTTCCCGACTTGTATGCTGGGAGCAAGGCTGTGGAGGAGGAGGAGGAGCCTGAGACTCCTGGTACCTCCATCCATGACCTCGAGGGTCCTCTACGGGCTCCCTGAGGACCAAGAGGGAGCCGGGGACCAGGTCCCCTAGATCAACTACGATACGAGGAAGATAGAGCTAGCAATCGCGTCACCATTATACGAACACAAACCTCTAAATGCTGAAACCCTTGTGAGGAAAACAACGGCCAGGCCACGGGAGCTCTCCAGACGTTTAACGACACGATGGTTCAGATGAGAGCCGACAATCGCGCTACGCGCGACGCCGTTACCAGCGACACTGCCGCCCTCGCCCAGGCCTTCACCCAGTC
Organism: Fusarium sp. NRRL 66894; assembly: GCA_014824365.1. Lineage (NCBI taxonomy): Eukaryota > Fungi > Ascomycota > Sordariomycetes > Hypocreales > Nectriaceae > Fusarium > Fusarium sp. NRRL 66894. Next base: position 37,187 of record JABEEQ010001666.1, on the reverse strand, counting down.
CCAGCAAGCCAATACCCGCGCGGCCGCTGTCAGGGATACCTGATGCCGATGAGAAAGATGAAATTCAGCTACCAGGGCAAGCAAAGAGAATCGAGAATGAAAGATGAGATCCAGCAAACATTGTACCTTCACATAGATGAAGAGCGCCAAGAACATATATCTCGAGGCACAAGATCATCATTCATACAGCTTGAAAATTGAGAGCCTGTACTGGAAAACTTCATGGAACGATGATCTAAGAGCCACCCAGGACGGGAGTACATGCGCGAATTCATCAAGCGCTCTCGCCTGACCACCGTTGCCGCCACCGCCAACAGCAACACCTCCACTCCCACCGTCAACATCACTACCCATACCCAACAAGTATTTGCCAGTCTTTCACCAAGAATTTCTATCTCCAAGTTCAAATCTTGATATATACTCATAATATCACACTCGACCCTCAGGTTGAGCATAAACCAGACCTGGCCATACATCGATTTACACGCAAAAATTACTTTTCAGCGTCACTCAACTATTTGAGATAGCACACCCCATGTGCGTCGCCTCTAGTCGACTTCATACATTGCTCTCGATCTTTCTCAGCTTGGGCTAGGTCTACCAGCATCTACATAACGATGATGAGATGAGATCTCAACTCAATCAGCAGCCTATATACACGCCGAGAGCACAGAATTAGTTACAAGGTCTGTTGGCACCGCAACATAGCCCAAGCGCTCGATGCCGAAAGCATCCTTGAACTTGATTTGAGAGCCTTTCACCGGAAGACTTCGACGAGACGAACTCTTTAGAGAAGTGGCTTCACCACGATATCCCTGCCCGTCAACGTGGGGTGCTTTCTGCATCCAGAATGTACCACTGGGCGATGAGTATACCTCCTGGCCAATGGCTTCTGTATATATAACTGTTCTGGTCGACATCGACTCTTCCTCCCGACCAACTACCGAGGTCATTTATACTAGGCCTAGCGGCAGAAGCGAGTGAGCTCGCATTCCAATTGGTAGAAATGCACAAGCTCTCATTGCCGCTGTCAAATCACCTCAAGGACCAGTGCATACTTCACTGGGCGATGTTGATGCAGGGACATATCCACTTCAACAGACCCTGTACATACTGCTTAGGGTTGTTCCCAAGTTCAACAGAGGTGACTCAAGGGTCAAAATTTCAAGAAGCAAGATAGATGCCCGCTTAGAGTACTCTGTCCTTGACACTGGCCACACCAGCACAGGCCCCGCTGAATCCAGACTTATGGGAGGTGAACACGAAAGCCGCATCAAAAATTGGGGAAGAATGTTGGGGCTTATATATAACCTGACAATATCAACACAGCGGTCAGGGTCACCATGCGAGCATAAGCATAATACATAACGAGGGACCATACCATCTCCAGACTTCTTCCACAAGTACAGAGCTTGTTTACGAGGACTTTTGAATTAGTTCGACCGAAGTCAAGTATACTGTAGACGAAAATGGTTATGACTTTGCCAACAGAAGTAAGGTTAGATGCCACAAAGACTCCAAGTTCGAGAGCGTTGTCATCTACTTTCCTTCCTGGATAAGTCCCTCCTAGATTTGAGTTCAACGATCACTTTCAAGGGAACTAGGAACTGACTTTGGCGGAAGATTAATCTTTCAACTCTGAAGGTCTTCAAGTTTAAGGACGACGACACTATCTGACCAAAGACTTCTTTAATTCAAAGCCCTTGGAGAGCCCGCAATCGGGGTGTAATGACGCCAATCAGATATAAACTAAACTGATGTGGCACACCGCCTACCATCATCAGGACATATTTCCAAGGCCATGAGTTGCACAGGTTCTTGGGAATAGCAAAGCTTCACACCCTTCTGCTCCTCTCTGTGTGTGTCGTTGTGGAAGCAACAAACCAAGCAGACAGCCAGAAAAACCCTCTGAAGTTGATCTTACCTGAAGGCACCCCATGGATGCAGAAGTAAGTGATTTCTCACGGCAATAATCTTTTTATCTAGATAATAAGATCATTACTATTTGCCATTTCCCATTGCCTTCCTTTTCCCTTTATTGTGTACGTAATAAGATCCTCACTTATTGGATATAGCTTTGTCGTTTCCACCCTGAACCTCTATAGATACAACACCGCCACCGTTCGCAAACAGGACAACCCTAGCGAGAGAGCACAGGCATGGACAAGTGGAATGAATCAGGAGTGCTTCTTTGCCAATGCCAACATCATCTCAGTCGAGGTTAAACTGCACCATCAATACATTGAGTTATATACACCCTAAGCATTGACAATGCACGGCTACGAAGCACTCCTCGATCCAGCGCATTATGATGGAGAATCAAAAGCCGCCAGCAGATGTTTCGCGCGCCGAGTGCTCCTCGCGGCCCGAACAACGACCCTGTCAAGCGTAGATACGACGCTAGATATCGACTGGTGCTACCTGAAGATTGGCGAAACAACCTATACCTTGTTTTTATCCTTTTGGGCTTGCTTATTGCGACTCACCCACCATAAGACCATGACTGGATTGGGGAGAATTCCACGTATAACAAACGATGGCATATTCCTTGATGGAAACGATACCAAACCGGTAGTCCTTTTTCGAGCTAGAATATTTCAACCACTCTTCCTCTTCTCACCAATCCCTCTGCGGAAGACATCTGGCCACCATGGCCCTAGCTAAACTTCCTGATACACACACACACCCTCGGCTGTTGTGCCTACGATAGATCAAACACTTTATATTCCTATTTATTCCCGTGCGTTATCTGGCCGTTCGCTTAATATAGCATATTGTTGCGACTACCAGTTCTGCTACCACTGCGGAAAACAATGGAAGACATGCAACTGTCCTCACTGGGGCTCGACGAAATGGTATGGCCACGTCTTTGCATCATATGAGATAGCCGTCAATGTTTGCAAGACGTCAAAAGCTGGGTTCGTATTTCAACGTCCTGTATCATTGGAATTAGGGGTGGACAAATCTGTCCCTGAAGCACACTGTTAAACATTCTGTCAAACCAAACCCCCACGGATCCTTGGCACTGAAAGAGCAGTTTGCGGCATACTTCATATTGCCCACTGGCGCTCTCCCGAACAGCCATGTACTTCAATTGCGGCACTGTATAAAAGAAAAGCCGAGCCTCAGGATTGACAGTAGGATGATGACCGAAAAGTCCATATCGACGTGTCAGAAGAAGCCAAAGATTAGTTTGGCAACAATGGATACTCGAAGGTTCCCCAACTCACCAAACCCAAGGAAATCACTTTGAACTGAGCGGTTGCTTGCTCACGGTAAACCCCTTTTACTTATCACCTAGTCGATGATGCGTAGTAATATTTATTTACCTCTACACAATGATGGCGCGAGCAGGGATGAGGTTGAAATCTCTCAACGCCATTGCCCACAAAGATTTCAGCCCACATACCCTTCTGAATACCTTCACATATGAATAGCAGCAGCGACATGCAAAAGTTAAGTGAGTTTACAATCACAGCAAAAAGATAAATCAGCAAAAACATACAACAGCGGGGATTCGCTGGTCGTCACCGACCCAACTACTAATCCGCCGGTTAGTGGCTTGACTATGGGAGAGCGGACGGGATCCCGTATTTTCCACTACCTTTGGTCGTATGTACTAGTCTCTCTGTAGGTGCAAACTATATCTTCTTCGTTCTATCGACTCGTGGACCTTACGGTATGGAACACTGGTGTAAGATCGCGGATACCTCGTATTAGACTACTGATGAGCTCCAGTGCCGAATCAGCCTCAGGTTGGCTGTATACCCACCCGTCTTTTCTCTCCCTTGGATAACCTCTTGCGTGACAGTGTCGCTAACCTGCCTCTCCTACTCCAGCGGCAACTATCGAGTTGATCAAGTCATTCTCTGTGACCGCCGGGTCAAAAGAGGTCATCTTCCAATCTCTTAACGATGATATCGCTATTATAGAGTTCTACTTATAAGCTGCCAAGCCCAACCTTCCAACAACCCAGAGGTTAACTACCTCCGTAGTCGCGTCAAGCTCCTCGAGGAGGAAAACGCCTTCGTCAACAAGATGAACGACTAGCTGCGAGAGCAAAACGACCGCCTCATCACCGGAAATGAGGAGCTTAAAGAGAAGCTGCAGTGAGTTTAGCAATCATGTTTCATGCTTCTATCACTAATTCTGAGGGCTTTTAGAGGATTACACAGTTCTATATATATATCTAATATGAAGATACGGAGTCATTCATTTTCACCCAACCGTCGTATCAACGTCAACTACTCAGTCCGTTCAACCCGGAAGCGCGCCGGGAGTAAGCCTTACATTCAGCTCCGGGGCCCACAATAACCCGGCCAGTGACGCATTCCTTGCTACGACAGTTGCAAGAAGTTGACTACCGCCTTGCCGATTATGCTGACAACTACGAAAGATTCCTGATGCAAATGCTTAGGTATTGGTTGGCGTTGTAAGCCAGATTGCGTTTTGCATCACTGTCTTGGTTTGGTATGCAAGTATATTCTCTTCGGAAAGGCAACAGACGAAAATGAAAATGGTCGACCCATCTACAAATACATCGGCACAGAGGAACTGCATAAATACTTGTTGAGTCCTGTTGTAGTTGGATCATCTGTCTCTCTTCCATATACATGGAGCCAGAACTGAAGGAGATATTCGCTCATGGTGAGAGCCTAGTGGATGGAGAGACCAATCTCGCAACAGAGGTCAAGATTCCCCAAACGATCACCAAGGAAGATTGCATTATTTGCGCATATGAAATCATCCGTATCTATTTCGGATAAAAGACGGACAAATATCCTCGTCAACGTTCCTTAGTATAAATTGTAAGTAAGAAGGTCCAAGAGGAAGGCTACCCCTGACCCGGGTTCCTATTTCGGAATTCTGACAATTAGCATCCCATTGATCTTCTTCATGTCGGGCATAGGGATTCAAGTGCAGTACGCGTCGCAACTATTTTATCGCTACCAATGCTGAATTATCATAGCGAGCTCAAGGGAAAGATCAAACAAATGCGTAAAGATATAGCCCCTGCACGAGACGGTGGGCAGACATGGAGCCCGGCGTCGGAAGCATAGGAGCTGGAAGCGACAGGGTTAAGATCAACGAATTAAACGAATTCAGCGATCTAGAGCAGCTCATTATTGGAGAGTGTAGCCTCTGCGGTGTTCGGGGCATTAACTGGCCTCCAGTCCCCCATCAAATGCTACATACAATTGCTGGTGATATCGCCAACATAGCTGATTTGCGAAAGCCTTGATCTGAACACTCTGCTCCCGAAGTTGGGAACCCTTCGACTGAGCCAGAGACCGACCCTCTACTACCCCTGCGAGCCTCGATCGACAAGACCCAAATATCTACTTCAAACTCAAAAACCCGAACATCCAGAGTAAAGCCATCTCCATGAACTCTCAAGTCAAACTTCATCCCGCTCGCCAGGATGCCGCTCGAAAGGACCGTTGCATGTCTCTCATCGCTTTCCCGAACAAGTCTCTCCTTACCGTACTCCTCTCCCCCCCACTCGGTCTGCAGAATCGACGTCGCGGGGGGCATGGAGATCTAGCTCCTGTGATTTTTGGGAGCAGAATGCTACTGTAGCGCAGTACCTTCGGGTGGGATGGCGGCACGAAAGCCAGCCCATCCTTAAAATGTCAGGTTCAAGGGTATGTTGTCGGTAGATGTCTCTAGATGTTGATGACATAGTGGCTAATATTTTACCACAGAACCACAATGGTCAATGTACTTCCTCCATTATCTAAGAAAGCAATCAGAACAACCTAGCTATCTATGCAACTTATAGAAAGAATTAGGAACTCGACAAAAAGGACCCCCAGTAAACTCATAATGCTGATTATCTCGGCTGATCAAGTTCATTCTGCAACGACGCAAGATCGCGACACGGTATGGTTGGGTAAAAGCCACAACTACGTTATACGTATTCCTCCTGGCTTGGTTCCCCTTCATCAATGGGATGGGGCTATGTCATGGGATGAACGGGTGAGAGGAACTCAGTGACCTCACGCTAAAAGAAGATCTACGTCGTGCAGGAGATATAGCACCCGATCCTGCAAAAGTATAACCAATGCCTCCGCATCATTTTGGGTCCCTCATCGTATATCAGGGACAAGACCGAGCCCAGGACGCGGTATCCCAAATCGTCACTCCCCGACGACAAGCGTTCGTCAAACACATATGGCTACGAATTATCCTTCTCAGCATTGATAACACAGACACACAAAAACCAGGGGGGAAGCCTAGGGTTTTATGGCTGCAGACTAAACTTTTACTTCTTCCATTCTTGCACTGTAGGAATTTTCAGACCCCTTAAAGATATATCTCTTACCGACAGCGCCCACCATTGAAGTACCTCGTCTGCAACTCGTATAAACGATGACAGTTTCCTATTTATATTATGAGAGAATTACCCTAGATGAAGTCTTTACTCCTCACTTCTCTGTTAATAACCTAGCCCCTAAAGATGGGTTCAAGGCAAGTAGAAGAGGCAGGCACAGGAGCGGCAAATTTCCCACTCGGCGAAGCAGACCCGAGGTAAAAGCATCATGAAACTCCTAATGCTACGAATCCTTTTGGGCGTATATCTTCACTTTGTTGAAGGGTACGCGCAATAGATGGTGCGCGGCACCACGTCCAATTGCATTATCCTCTGACTCTTCATGATACGTGAGCTAATCTCATCTTAAGGAACGCATCGACGCTTGACACCCTACTGTACCACTAGGTGCATGAGGTTCCACAGCAAGTAGTAGAACAGACCAGGACTACTGTAAGAAGAAGGGGGTCGTGATCAGAGAAAGCTTATGGAATCGATGACAACCGGTAACGATGAGGATGATGTTGGGGTCGATGATGGTTATAAAGCATGGGGGTATTAAGGTTGGGATGGGGATGAGAACCCTCCCGCTCGCTCCTTCATAAACACAAACTCGAGCTCTCCACAGGGAGAAAGAAGAGGCACAAGCTCAGGGGGTCTTGGGAAATTAGTATAGCAATATAAGCCGTATTGAACTCAAGCAGTAACAACTCAAAGCTAACTGATTGTCATACTGTAACCAGAGACTTGCGAGCATATACCTACCGCCAGAGAACAGCACCTCTCTCGTCGTTTTGAGATCACCATGAAACCCGTCTAAGATTTCCAGACTCGTATCTAGAATACCCATGTGCCCTCGCCCTCTCCCAATCCTACTCCCAACAACTTGTCGTTATACCTGGGATTTTTCACCGGTCCCACGCCCCTGAATGGCTCAACGACGAAGTTTCCGGTGTTCTCTCTCTTCCGTTGTGAATATGAACGCTGGTAGCTGTGTCTTTGATAAGGAGTTCAATCCCTCATCTTGCGAATGCACTCGCTGCAAGGATCGACAATAACACCTCCGCTCTGGATGAGCAAAGCATTGACGTACGAGGGCCTCATCCGGTTGAGCTGATCAGTCCCGACTCTGCCTCTGCGAAATCTAACGGCCTCGCCGTCTTGTCACATAAGTCTGCGCTGAGTTTCATTGTGCTCCTGGTCCTTAGGTCGCTCGTCCAGTCCCTGATCCGTTCCTCATCATGGAACCGGTTGTAGACACGAGGTGTTTGCTCTCTTTGTGGTATTGGGCGAAGTTAATAAGTATTTTCGATCTTGAGGGATGGCGTGGAGTTTTGTCGAATCCTGTCGATGATAAGGAGAACGAGTCTTGGGACAATCGCATCGGAAACTCTGCGCAAAGCTTGTTGAATGCTCAGCCGTCGCCATAGACACAGTAATTCTTCTAATCCGCTGTCTATGTTGGAGAGAGACGTTGGACATAAATGACCTGGAGTGAAAGAAGCTTCTCGAGAATGGCCTCGTCGTCGCGTCCTGAGGATCCGTTTTGCAGCTTGTGCACCTCAGTATTAGTTGTATTTTGGCTTTAGGAAAATACTTCTTAGAATAATTTCGATACATTTGCGATCTGTGTGGGTTGGTGAGGAAAGCTGTAGATTATGCACAGAACATGATGTCAATTTGACCCCGGACCTTGAGAAGCAGGTGACGATATGATGGGCTGTTAACTGAGTGTCTGGTATGGATGAGGCTTCCCAAGTCTTTTGTCTTTTTTAAAAAGGGAGCCCCTGCCCGTCCATGGAGGACCAAAGTCATGTCCATGCCATGTCGCGAGGTTTGATGAGAGTGCCTTATGCCATTTGTAGGAGAAATCGGGCATGTTAGGTACATTCTGTAGGTACACAGTAAAATCCCATTGGCGTTGGGGAAGATCTTATCCGACAACCTTTGTAGAGGTTGAGTCACAGGGAAGGCGTAAGCTGGTTGGGTTCTCGCTCTTGGTCTTTCCCAGACAACCGCCATCGCAAGCTCAGAAGCAAATTTCACAATGGGTAGAGATAAACAGGGACAACTACATGCAATTCACACTCTGGTCTAAGAATTTTACTTCAGTATCCTTACGTAAGGTACAAACAGACTTTATCCGTTTTGTAACGCTTCCCGTCTGCCCTGTTGTGCCACCAACGATGGACACAAGGGGGCAAGAGCGTCGCGAAAAAGACAATTGACAGGTGCTGTACTCCAAAACTTCCGATGATCCCGAAACCAATTTGTCATTTAAACGAAGAAGAACCAACCAACACCTCAAGCAAATAGTTTCGTCTCGCTAGCTCTCGCTACTTCACCCGTCAACATGACAGTGGCAACACTCTCACCAACATCAATCGGGCCCTCGGCACCCTTCCAAAACCCGATGCAAAGCCTATCGAAAACAATCAATTCAATCCGACCAATCTTCCCCTCTCTTCCAGTGCATTTCTCGCCAATAATTCACGTGCGGGACCGCAGGCTGAACAATATCAAGAAGAACAATACTAAGCCCCCTGGCCGCAGCCTCGTCTGTGCACACTATCACAACACTTACCCTTTGATATTGTTCTTTGTCGCCCCAAACACCTGGATTTACACTTCGTATCGCCATGTCGCCTCTTCAATTAATTCGAGCACCTCTTCAAGTGTTTCCTCCTTGATTTCAGCATGATACCCAATTCCTCTATACTTCAAAAATGGAACAAGACGTTAAATCATCGTGGAAACAACTCTTTCTCTTCACAAGACGGTCACACTCCGGCGCTTTAATCGCTGCATTGCTTGCGGCTGGCTTCTCAGCAGGCTTTAAAACTGTTCTATCGGTCATTCTTGGAAAAGTCTTCGATATTATCGCGGGCTTTGGGAATGGATCGCTCAGCGGGGATGAAGCCCTTTCACAGGTGGGAAGATGGGCACTTGTCCTTGTAGGACTGGGTGTTGGCAACTGGATCGCAAGTACAGCTTTCCTTGCCCTCTGGGTCATATTTGGAGAGCTGCAGGCATGCAGTGTTCGGCAAGGCATCTTTGCAAGTCTCCTCTTCAAGGACATGGCCTGGTTCGACTCTCAATCCGAAGGCATATCAAGTCTTCTCATCAGAATACAGACGCATGTATCCCTCTTCTACACTTACATATGACTAACAATCGATAGACAAACTCGTGAACTGCAGCTCGCATCATCTCAAGTTCTCGGTCTTATCGTTGGCGATATCATCACCTCAATCGCTTCCCTTGGCATCGCCCTCTACTACTCCTGGAAACTCACCCTCGTTCTCCTCGCCACTCTTCCAATCTCAGCAATCGTACTCTCACTCGCTACAAAGCGGCTAGAACCCGCCATCCAAGCACAGAAGCGTGAACTGGCAGTCGCTTCCAAGTTCGCCGTTGCTTCAATCACAGCCATCGATCTCGTCAAGGTCTTCAACGGATACGATCAGGAGGTCTGGCAGTACTACCCAGCTGCTAAAGCTGCAGCGAAGCAGTACCTGATCCAAGCACAATGCAACGCTCTGCAAATGGGCTACGTTGCTTTCTGGGTCGTGGCCATGTTCGTTGTCGGTTTTTGGTACGGCGTTGTGCTCGTCAACAATGACGGCCTTGCCGCTGGCAGTGTTTTGACGACTTTTTATGCAACACTTGCAGCATTTCAGGGCATTGAGGCTTTGATGCCGCAGTGGTTGGTCCTCGCAAAAGGTATGTCGGCCGGTAGCTTCCTCTCCAGCATCACGCGGAATGTGAGGAACGGCGAAATCGTCAAGCCAATGACGGGAGCGTTGCGGCCCCTGGGTTGCAGCGGTGATATCGAATTGAAAGATGTAAGTTTTCGCTGTGTTAATAAAGACAAAGACTGACTTGAACAGGTGAGCTTCGCATATCCCTCGAACCCGGCCCAAAAAGTGCTCCACGAATCTAGCTTCTTCTTCCCCTCGGGTGAGATGACCTTTATTGTGGGAAGAAGCGGCTCTGGGAAGAGTACATTGGGCAACCTCATTGTTGGCTTCTATGAGCCCTTAAGCGGAGATGTTTATGTCGACAATAAACCCCTACAGGTTCTTGACAGACAATGGGTCCGCGAAAATATTACCTTGATTCAACAGTCCAGTATCTTATTCAACGAAAGTTTCTTCAAAAACGTAGCAATTGGCCACCACAATCCCGGAAGAGCAACACGGTCCGAAGTAATGCGAGCCTGTGATGCAGCATTACTGCAGTCGACGATTGCGGGACTCCCCGAAGGTCTAGATACCAATGTCGGCGCCGATGGATACAACTTGAGCGGTGGACAGAAACAGAGATTAGCACTTGCCAGAGCTCGACTTCGAGACCCTCCAGTGCTGATCCTTGATGAGATTACAAGTGGTCTTGACCAGGTCAGTCGCGTGCTTATCATGGATGCGATCCGAGCATGGCGACGGGGCAAGACTACCATTATCATCACACATGATGTCGCCCAAATCGACGCCGATGACTTCGTCTATGTGATGGACAATGCATCACTCGTTCAGGAGGGGTTTAGAAAGGATCTAGATGCGCAAGTTGGTGGCACCTTTGCCACTCTCGCATCAACCGTATCAGACGAACCAGACACGCCGATAGATATCACCATCGACTCTCCCAACTCGCCTCTTTCTCCCATATTTCCCCCTCCAGGTAGGGCATCGCGTCTCTCACAGATAGTCGTCGGAGGATTGGAGTCTTTCAGTCCAGCCCCAACAAGCGCTTCTACACGATTGACTCTGGGTACAAACACAGCAGCCGCTTTTCGCATGCGGACAGCTCGGGCTTGGGAGATGGAAACCCTCACTGTAGCTATACCCAAGCCTGAACCTGTACGATCACAGTCCGCCGCCGACAACCATCCAATGGCCAGTTTCTACGACGAGAAGCACGACAGTGCAGTGAGATCTCATAGCAGTCTGGATGGTATGGAATCATGCACATTGGTGTCATTCGACGAACCAGAATATCTCTTTGGGGGAGCCGAACGTCCCAAGAGCATCACAAGGCTAAGGCAAACCAAGTATAACGACAAGCTTCAGCCAGATAAGGTGGATGATAAAGACAGCGAGACTAAGGATCTCCCTCCACCAATGCCTCTGGCTTCAATATTGAAGACAGTCTGGCCAGCTTTGGTACGCGGACATCGGTTTCTTCTTATCTTCGGAATACTGACCTGCCTGGTTGGAGCAGGCTCTATTCCTGCATTTGCGTATTGCTTCGCGCAACTCCTGGGCGCAATGTGGTCACAAGGTGACAAGCTAGCAGAGGGCAAGAGATGGGCTATCTATCTCATTGTCATCGCGGTCATGGATGGTGTTTGCACTGGCGGTGGTCGATATCTTCTTGAAATGGTGGGGCAAGCCTGGATCAACACCATCCGAGTCGAAGCTTTGAAACGAATCCTCCGACAACCAAGAGCATGGTTCGATCGATCACGCAACTCTCCTGGCCGTATCAACGAGTGTCTTGACCGAAACGCCGAAGAAATGCGCAACATTGTTGGCAGATTCTTGCCCATCATCATCACAGTCACCGTCATGATCATTGCTGCTGTTGCTTGGGCGCTCGTCATCTCCTGGAAACTCACGCTCGTTACTCTCGCGCCGCTGCCTGTCGTTATGGGCGCAGTCAAAGGCTATACCATTATTAGTGGGAAGTGGGAGGCGCGCTGCAACAAGGGGGCCGAAGATGCGAGTGCAACTTTGACTGAGATCTTTCTCAACATCCGAGTCGTTCGAGCTCTCACTCTAGAAAGATACATGGGTGCGAAGTATATGAAAGCAGTGAGGCACACCCTGGGCCTGGGGCAGAAGAGGGCAGGGTACACCAGTACATTGTATGGACTGTACCAATCAGTCAACTACCCCCTTACAGCACTTGTGTTCTACTACGGAACTGTGCTTCTGGCGTCGGAGAGGGCGATCACAGCAACAGCCGTGGTAGCAGTAGTGAATCTGCTTCTGTTCAGCATGGGCACGGCGACGAGTATTCTTAGTACGATACCACAAGTCACGATGGCCCAGTCGACCGCCGCGCAGATGTTGGGGTACGCCAATATGCCTTTGGTACCCAAAAGCGAGCCTCGCGGATACTACAAGCCCAAAACACCGCTCCCAGTTCGACTTGACAATCTCGGGTTCTCATATAAGTTAGGCTCGGAGAGACCAGTCCTGCGAGGAGTGTCATTTGAGGTGGATGCTGAAGATTTCCTAGCGATTGTTGGTCGGTCAGGCTGCGGCAAGTCGACGGTGATCTCACTGATGTTGGGTCTCTATGCTCCTACCAAAGCCGAGATCGTCAGCACAAGGCCACCATTAAGTTTCAATGGGTATTCCCATGCGCACGTCGATATGGAGCATCTCCGTTCGATGATGGCTTATGTGCCACAAACGCCGTTCCTTTTCCCAGCTACCATTGCAGAGAACATCGTGTACGGCTTAGGTGAAGGATCGCCCCTCCGTCAATTTCCTAGCATTCTAGCTGCTGCGAGAGCAGCCGGTATCCACGAGTTCATCACAACTCTTCCAGATGGATACAACACTCGAGTCGGCGATGGAGGTCAAGCCCTTTCAGGTGGCCAGGCGCAACGTCTCAGCATCGCGCGCGCACTTGTACGCAAGCCTCGACTTCTTGTGCTGGACGAGCCTACCAGTGCTTTAGATGCAGAGAGCGCGGAAATGATTCGACATACAATGCAAAAGATTGCGAAGAAGTCAATGCGAGATATGGCGATTGTGGTTGTGACGCATAGCAAGGAGATGATGGCAATCGCGGATCGGATTGTTGTCCTGGAGGACGGTGTCAAGGTTGAGGAGGGAAGGTATCATGATTTGCTGCAAGCCAGAGGTCCTTTTGCACAAGTGGTTGGAGATTTGATATGGGAGGGCGGCAAGGAATTTAATTGATGTTCACAGGCATTTGGATATTTTGTATATATAATTCTTCTTAATCTTGATGTTGAGGCAGTGGAGTTGAGATCAGATTCACCCCCCACGATTTAAAGTTAATGTGGGCCCATTAAAGTCAGCCTCGAATGTTGATTGATCGCCGCTTGATTAATAAGCCGCTAAACCCAACAAGGGTCACGGGGGTAGAAGTGCGACCCTAAAACATCCCGAAGATTCCAACGTCGTCCCCATTTCATCTCATCGCCACCTTGAAACACGAAATACTCTTCATTCACGTGTCAGCCCATTCACCATATTCTATATTTACAGTCAATTTACTCGCGTCGCAAGCTAGTTTCGACCTACCAGACAGTCTCTCTCAAAGCCGCAGGGCTGACGTTGTTTCACTCACCTCTTCTCTATCTCTCACTCATACTCATATTCATCCACTTATACAATGACTGCGCAATCACCCCCCAAGCGCAGAAGTCGCTTATCCTCAACCGCCCAAGATAACGACGATGCAGCACTCAAGGTACATTCCCTCCCTCTTCCCATTGAACCGCCACTTACATCCTCAGGCCCGTCGCGAACGTAACCGCGAAGCCCAAAACATCTTCCGCCGCCGCCGCCAAGCCGCCGAGGCAGCACAGGCCCAGCGCGTGCGTCGTCTGGAGCAGGTGGTCGAGGAGATGAGCTCGGTCTTCATGTCCTTCGTTGACGAGATGCTCACCACCGAAGCTGTAGTCAGAGCCCAGCCGAGTCTTGTTGGTAGTTTGAGGAGAAGTATGGAGAGGATTCTTGAGCTGGCGCATGAGGTTGTTGGACCGGAGGAGGATCTTGTGCTGATGCCGAGGGAGGGGGAGGATAGGAGGGGTGGAGGATCTGGATCGCCGGAGAGTGAGCAGAGTGAAACGACAGAGGATTCTTCGGGTTCGATGGCTGTTGCTGTGAGGAAGACTCAGGTTCAGACATTGACACCGCCTACGTCAACGGCTATGACTTCGGTTTCTACGCCTACTCCATCATCTTTATCAACTTCGGCACCAGCTTCACTATCAACACCGCCATACTTCAACTCTCAACAACCACCAATGGCCAAATCCTTCAACTTACCAACATTCTCACTATCCCCTCAGATCTTCGGCAACGGCTGGCTCGGCACAACCCCTGCATCGCCGGGCGATCTCGCCGTGCCCTCATCCACACAACACTCAACATTCTCATTCCGCCTCGCCTGCGACATACTAACAATAGCATGCCACCTCCTCGTAAACTCACCACCGCCTTACGCCATGTCAGCCTGTGAATCCCGCCTCTTCTGCAACACCCTCAAAGGCCGCGCAAAAGACGAGATGCTCACACGACTACGCTGGCTCATCGGTCCGGGTCGACATGAGATGTATCGCGTTATCGATTTGCCGTACGGACGATATGGACAGTACGTTTATTCTCGCGCAGAGCTTAACCCTTCTACGGTGGAGGATATAGAATGGCCGTGGCCTACACGACCTGCTGGAACGCGTATCGACCATTTCACCCGGTTCTTCAGTATTGTTGGAGTTGAGAAGCAGCTCCTCGCACTCGGTGCTAGGATTGTGGATGCTGAAACTATGGAACTCAATCTGAATAACTCGCCGATGCCGAATGTTGGACACGCTGTACCGAAACAACCCGAGAGCTGGAGTTTTGTCAATTGTTTCTCATTCCCCACTGAACCAAAATCTGGTCCTGTTACGGTGCGGGTAAGCATACCTGCGCTTATAAAGTCACTCGCTACGAGATCGCTTTGTTTGATGCGGGGACCGGGAATACCGAGGTCCGAGATTGGAAGTGCGATTGAGGAAGCCATCATCAAAACAGGATGAGTACACGATAAGAGTTTTATGATTTAACGTGATGGACACACATGAAAGGAAGGATTGGATCACTATCAAGGCATTTGGATTGGATATTGCAAAATTTTGGGATGGAAGCGTTGTTATTATGGCCTAGTAAAGCGACCTGTATATTGGTATCTTAAATCCCTTTATCTGTCATAACGTCGTAATCTGTCATTTACAAGAAAACAGGTCTTTCCTTCACACCTGTCTACTGTATACCCTCCTCTTAAATATCATTGTATGAACGCACAAACGTGCTCATTATCGTCTCTTAGATCTTAGTAGTCCCTCCCAGGAAACATGATGTCTCCATGAACTCTTCTGCTCCTGCTGTCGTCGCTGAGCCGGTCGTGCCGGATCTCGAGGATTTGTTCGTCTCGGTTGTCGAGGCCGCCGTGTGTTTATGGCGACGAATTTCATAAATTCAGCGTCTTGACTTGGTGGCAGCGTACTGTTTTTACCACTACTGGTCCTTAGAATCGGGTCGTCCTTGAGTGTCTTGGGGTGAATCTCTAAAATGGCGCCTTTGTGCTCTCTTCCCAGCTTGGCCGCCTCTACGAGGCCGTGCAAGTCGATATCTCGCTTCTTCTTTTCCTTCTCTTTCATCATTCGTGTTTGGTCTGATCGCTCCATTGCTTCACGCTGTTCTTGTGTCATAGGTGTCTCGTCCTCATCGGGCTCGTGGGTCAAGTGCATCATGTGAAGGATATTCTCAACAGGACCCATTTCTTGCTCTGGCTGTTGGGCTTCTTTATCATCGGCCTTCTTACGCTTGAAGCAGCTGAGGGCCTTTGATAGGAGCGCGCGAGTCGGTCGCCAAATTGTGAGCCAACAGTCCGAGATCAAGTTGAAAAGGCTTTGGACCAGGCTATCGGGTATCTGTCGAATCAAAGCTCCCAGTGGAATTGACATGACACCAAAGAGCAAGCTCCATCCCCATTGAGCACCTGTAAGGGGGGTTGTGTCAAATGCCTCGCCTCCCTTAAAGACGATGATGAACTGGCCGGCGATAGTGCTAAGCTGAACACCGATGAACCAAGGGTTGCGCAAGAATCCTTGATACCAAATATCCAGCTTGTTATCCACCCGGCGACAGTTGTGCTGATTAAAGAACTGCATCCAGACGTAAATGTTGAGCACCAATGTCTGGAGCTTCTCAATCTCGAATTCAGTGTCGGGGTTGAAGAGATCCCATCCAGCGTAGTGGACAACAAAGACGACTATCAGCTGGTAGATGGCTTGGCAAATTATCATCTTCCACATGGTGATGGAAATAATGGACGCGTTGCGAGGTTCGGGCTTTCGCTTCAGGAAGTCGGGCGATGGGTGGTCGGTAGCATAACCAAGAGAAGCAAAGATATCCATGATCAAGTTAATCCAAAGCAATTGAACGACGGTGAAGATAGCGTCGCCGACAAGTTCAGAAACAACAGTAATGATACCTGCAGTGATATTGATGGTGAATTGGAACTATCGTCTTGTTAGCAAAGAACTTGGCCATATTGATCGATAACCTTACCTGGCAAAACTTCTTGACGGAGTCATTCACAGTTCGACCCCAAGCCAAAGCCTTGACAATGGAAGCAAAGTTGTCGTCGAGAAGGATGATAGATGCAGCCTCTTTGGCTACCTCGGTACCCTGAATGCCCATAGCAAAACCGACATCCGCCGCCTTCAGTGCCAGACCGTCATTCGTACCATCACCGGTCACCGCTACCGTCTCATTCATTCGCTTCAGGTGGGTTACGAGAAGTAACTTATCCTCTGGGCTTGAACGAGCCAAGACTTGGAGTCTTGGAATAACAGCATCAAGCTGCTCAGGTGTCAAGTCTCTGAATGTTGGGCCGTCCATGGCAATGCCACCAGCTGTGTAGATACCACATTCTGTTGCAATGGCCTTGGCGGTCAAGAAGTTGTCGCCTGTAACCATGCGAACGAACACTCCAGCAGCCTGACATTGGCGGACTGATTCCACGACCTCGGGGCGCAATGGGTCACGAATGCCGAAGGCGCCGATGAAGATCAATCCAGAGGCCAACCATTCTAGATTAATGTTATCAGGGTCGTCGTCTGGACCCTCAAAGATATCCTGCGCGCTAAAGTCTCGGTAGGCAATGGCGACAGGTCGAAGCATCCTGTTGGCATAATCTTCAATTGTGTTACGATAGCTTGCACGGTCATTCTCCGAGAGTCGTGCAATTGGTACTCTGAAAGTTGGGTCCAAAACAACAAAAGCACAATATTCAAACACAACTTCCGCCGCTCCTTTGACGAGAAGTCGGTAGCGATCCTCATTAATCTTGACCAGGACTGCCATCCATTTTCGGGATGAGTCGAACGGTAGGATCGCAACAATGGGACAGTTGGCCCTCTCCTCGGCCAAATTGTTCATACCGAGATGCTGACGACTGAAGTGAAGCAAAGCAGTCTCAGTGCTTGAGCCCATAAAAGTCGTGGCACCCGAGTCACCATTCTCGAAGGCCGTGGAGTTGAGAGCGATACTGTCCTTGATCAACCTCCGACATTCTGGAGAGAGTGACTTTGCCATGTCAATTGAACTGTCGTACTTGATAGTCGAGGCACGCGACATGGACGAATCGGGATCCGGAACAACCAGGTCGGTATCGTCAAAGTAAGACTCCAAGCCAACACGTCCGGCCACGACAGTCATCTTGTTCTGTGTCAGGGTACCTGTTTTGTCGGAGCAAACTGTCGTCGCGTTTCCCATAATCTCACACGATCGAATCAATCGCACCAAATTGTTATCTCGGAGCATACGCTTCGTAGCAAAGGCCAGTGCAACGGTCACATTAAGCGCCAAGCCTTCTGGAACAGTGATGACGACGACCGTGACGGCCAAAATTAGAATATGTAAAAAGTCTTCTGCCTTTTGAGAAGGCCCACCAGTGACGGTGTGAAGAGTGACCATGAAACGGATGAAGAGGACAAGAAAAAAGATGGAACCAGCAATGGCACCGATGACAATAAGTTGCTTGCCAAGACGGCCAAGCTTCGCCTGGAGTGGTGTCTCCTTGACGTCGTCTCTCAACGACATGAGGATACGGCCATAGGTCGAGTTGACGCCAACAGCAGTGACGAGATAGTAACCAACACCGCGCGCGACAGTAGTCCCACTGAGAATGAAGGGGTCAATTCGAGATGTCGCCGAATGGTTTGGCCTTGGTACGGTCTTGTGCACAAGGTCAGCCTCTCCAGAGATGGAAGACTCGTTCATCTGCAGACTCGAAGCCTGCACAAGAACACCATCCACGGCAACAACATCTCCAGCCTCAAGGTGTAAAAGATCACCAACGACAACATCTTGAACGGGGATGCGCTGGAGTTTACCCGAGCGCATCACCGTTACGTCCCTTTGTTGCTTTCGTTCATTGACCTTCTTAAACTTGTAATTCTTCTGCCAATCGGTCGCTGCGCTTGCAATGATAATGACGAGGATCGCAACGACAATTGTCACACCATCTACCCACTCAACACGCGATGCGCCTATCGACTTGTCGACAGACTGGTAGATACCAATAGCGAGTGAGATGGAGGCAGAAATGGTTAACAAAATGATTAGCTTATCATTGAATGCTATCCATAATAGTCTGAAGAAAGATTTTTGTGCTATTTGCGGAAGACGGTTATCCCCAAATACTCGTTTTCGATCGACAAAGTGGTTATCGCGATGTTCGAACAGCCCATTGTGTAAGAGCTGCGGCGATGGTGGAGGGGACGCAGCAGAGAGAACTGGTGGTCGTTCAAGGCTGCCAGAGGCTACAGCTTCATCCAGAGTGACAGTACCCTCCAATGTTGTTTCGTCGGCGCTTAGTCCAGCTGAAATATCGGTACGAAGGCCAACGGCTAAGCCCAACAAGCCTCCAAACGCGCGCAGAGCGGAGATATTCTTGGCGGTCAGGAGTCGATGTAGTTGAGATGGGGTAAAAGCAAAGTTGTTTCCCTGAACATGTTCGTCATCGTGCAAATCGAAGGGCGGGTTGACGTCGTGAGGTTGAGGTTGGGAGTTCATCGTGTTATCAATCTTCGGCTGGTCGTGGCTACCAGCGTCAAAGTTGGAGTTGGAGTTGGACCCTTCGCCAGAGCCGCCAGAGCCGCCATAGCGTGAATCAGGAACACTCGTGATGTCGTCCATCAATGGAAACCTGTGTTAGAAGTCTGTGAGCAACCGTTGATCCAGAAACCTGGTACGGCACTGAGCCACAGAAAGAAGTTGAATGAAAACAAAACAGAAGAAAGTGGAAGAGATTCAGTTGTGGATCGAAGACGGTTTGAAGGGGACGGGACCGTTGATTGTGGAGGAAGCACTGAAATCATGCTCAAGCTCTAGCGTGGGGGAGGCTTTTACAAAACTCTACCCCGAAAACGTTAGAGCCAGCCAGGCCCAGCAGGAAAATAAAAAACCTTAAAGAGAAACTCGTCATACCTGGACGACTCGTCTCCACCAGGAAATGACCTTCACCTGGGCAGAGTTAATTGTGAGTGGTGCTTGGCAGGTCAATCTCTATTCTGTGGCGGCGCACTCTGTCTGGGGGTCCCGGGCGGTCCGCCTTGACAAAATACGCCATATCCAGTAACAATCAGCAGCAACACGTCGCTAACCCACTGTAACTGGTCCGCCTTACAGAGGAGAGGGCCCCGTAGTTGGGGAATTTTGGGACTGGGAACTGATATTGTCACTGCCCATCATCTCGGAAGGGCCGAGACTCTAGGGGGGCTAGGTAATCCTGAAATTGCTTGGTGCTGTTGCTATCGTGTCTTGGCGGTCGTCTTGGCTGCAACGTCGTTTGTGCTAAGAGAGACAGAAGCTTTGGCTAGCGGGTGCGTGTCGTCGTCATCACAGCAGCCTTGGTGTTGAAGTCGTCGAAGCCATAGATGTTAAGAAACGTCGTTGAATTAAGAATTAAAACACTAGGAAATAACGAGGAATGAGGCAGATCATGCACAGTGCTGAAGCCCTAAACCTTACACGCGGCCCCTGGGTCTTGACCTTCCTTGTCGGTCTCTAGCTGAGTAATAAAAGAGGCAACCCAATTTTCTTGGCGAAAAACAACCACGCCATGAAATTTTACTGTATCTTGAGGCCAACACAAAACCGAAGTTTGGCCTCTGCCAAGGTTCTCCAAGTGATCTACCAACGAGTCAGATGATGGGAGTATCATAACAATTCTAGAAAAACTGGAATAATTGACTCAAGTCGATGACATTTACAGTGAGCAAAACAGATCAAATACGCGGATCCGGGCGCATCTGATAACCCGAGGCCCCATAGTCGAAAAGATGCCCAGACATTGGGGTCCAGAAATAAACCGAGATGATGAGCCACGATAGGAGGTTGGAGAGATGCATATTATTGGGTGACTAAGTTCCCAGAACTACATGATACTCTTTGTGTACAGTTAGAAGTAACTATTGTAGTTGAGTTGACAAACTTTCAGTTACAATGAGGCGGCTTCAGCGATGATGAATGGCTACCTAGCCACGATGAAACGGTGACGATTGAAGCCGTTGACAACAGTCAAGCCCGCCGTTACAACCCAAACTCAAACTGCAAAAACTCACGCGTAACTTCATCTTCATCAAAAAAAGCAAGAAGCACAGACACAACCCACGTACAATGAGCACAA
Organism: Fusarium sp. NRRL 66894; assembly: GCA_014824365.1. Taxonomy (NCBI): domain Eukaryota; kingdom Fungi; phylum Ascomycota; class Sordariomycetes; order Hypocreales; family Nectriaceae; genus Fusarium; species Fusarium sp. NRRL 66894. Next base: position 16,429 of record JABEEQ010001666.1, on the reverse strand, counting down.
ACTCACTACACCAAGACTAAACTCCATCTCACTGTGTCGTCTTATCCCTACAGCCTCACATCTCACAATCCATCCGTCTATCCAAAACCATCAATAACACAAGTGCACAAGTCAATTTATTCTCGTGACTGCTCCTAATACTCTCCTCTCATTTGCGTCACCTCTATCTTCCACTCAGCACGATCCAGATCAATAGTTAAGACATTCTGATCGCTCTCCACCTTTAAAGGTAGAATATAGAATACCATATCCTTCACTTCAAACCAATCTCGTCTCGTCTATCCAATTAATACCTCCCTCTCTTCCCCGATCGCTTCAGCGCCCTGCCGGCCGAGACATGCATTCCCAGATGAACATTTCCAGACTATTCGTTGCACAAGAACTCACATCGACTCCGGGATATTTGCACGACCCTAAATCCAATCCTGTTCAACAAACTTCCCCATCGAGACTGTTTGCACACAGTGATACAATACAGAATATAGGATCATGTAAACGTTAGAGACATGCCAAGTCGTTAGATGTTAAGCTTGAATCAAAGACATGGCGCTGTCATTCGCTTCGACCTCCAAGCATTGAGCACATGGTGTCTTGTCCTGTTCTGTTCTGTTCTGTTCTGTTTCGTTTCATTTCTTGATGAATCTCCCACTGCCCCTAACGTACCCAGAAACACTGCCAAAGGAAAACCCTCACTCAAGAAACTGCCCTATCGGACGGACATGATGCTGCAAACAAGCAACTTCCCGCATCAAAGATCCCGTCGTTGTCCTCCATTTGTTTCGGTTCATCCCAAAATGCCTCGACATGACTCGCTGCTGTAATTTGCCTTGGAGGGCGACATCCGCTGCTCGATACCCGTTGGAATTCTCGTTCTGGGCTCTGAATCTTATTGCGGTTCACAAAGACGTTGAATCCACATGGCGGCCCTAGACAGAATTGGATCTGTGAAACGGTTCGGTGTGAAGGTCTCGAACTTGTTCTTGATATGGTCTTGAGATTGTGTGGATGTGATTCAGAGATAAAGCTCCTCGACTTCCCCTCGATCTTGAGTAACTTCTTCAAACAACTCAACATCATCAACTATGGAGCTACCAAGAGCTTTACTGACACTATTTCTTCAGTTCATCCTCTTGCCTCTAGTAACAGCTCTACCACGTCCCTTGAACCCTCGAGATGATGAAGTCTTTGCTCCAAAAGTCATGATCATCTCAATGGTATGCCCCCTCCCCCATCTCAAACCACCTCTCTAACACTGCACAACAGTGGTCACCCGAAGCTCAGATCTGGCACGATCGCCTCCCCAACTCAAAGCTAGGCAACCTCTCCTCCAAAACCATTCACTCCCCTGGCCTCTCCATGCTCTTCCCCTGCGCCACCTGCACCGAAGATGGAAGTATCTGCCATCTCACCATCGGCGAGGGGGAGATAAACTCCGCCGCGTCACTCATGGCTCTCATGCTATCACCAAAGTTTGACTTTCGCCATACCTACTTCCTCATCGCTGGTATAGCTGGGGTGAATCCCAAGTATGGTACTCTTGGTTCAGTTGCTATTGCTCGTTATGCAGTCCAAGTTGCTTTGCAGTATGAGATTGATGTACGGTCTCTTCCTCCAGACTGGCCAACTGGTTACATCTCATATGGTCGTGACCAGCCTTACCAACAGCCCTTTATCACGTATGGCACTGAAGTGTTTGAACTCAACGCTCAACTTCAAGATACTGCATATAAACTCGCTTCAAAGGCTCAGCTGGAAGATGCGAATGGCCCAAAGGAGTACCGTGCACTTTACCGCCGAATGGGCGAGTCCTATAAAAGTGCCTCCCAACCTCCATCTGTCATCAAGTGCGACACTGCTACGAGTGATGTATACTACTCTGGTAGCAGACTCTCTGAGTCTTTCGAGAACACTACAAAAGTGTGGACGAACGGCACTGGTATCTACTGCATGAGCGCTCAGGAGGATAATGCAATCTTGGAAGTCCTCGTCAGAGCAGCGATAGCAAAGATCTGCGACTTCTCAAGAGTCATGATCTATAGATCAGGCAAGCCCTCCCATAGCCCCTATCAACTATCTCACTAACCTTTGCAGGTTCCAACTTTGATCGTCCTCCACCTGACTACACCGACCTAGACCATCTCACTGCAGCCCAACAAAACGGCTTCTCAATCGCCATCGCCAACATCTTCAACGCCGGCATTGAGATCGTCAAAGGCATAACTGAAGATTGGGACACCACGTTCAAAGATGGCATCAGAGCAGAGAACTACATTGGAGACATCTTTGGCAGTCTCGGTGGCGAGCCTGACTTCGGCTTTGGAAGTTTGACTCGTGGCGAGCGCATTGCGCCAGATAGTAAAGGCAGTGAGTTAGCGAATAGGGAGATGGATAGACGGAGGATCCTTACGCAGAAATCTTTGAGAAAGATTTAGAGACTAGTGAAGGGAGTGGCAGTTTGGGTTGTATCATTTGGTGTCGATTATCTTGGGAGAGCGTATAGTATCATGGCGAGGTCAAACTTCTTTCTATTTTGTTTTAATATACACTTTTCTTTCAACCTTTCTGAAGCCGTTGACATTCTCAATCACTTCCGCTATCGCTTCTTTTGTATCACTGTCACTTTACTTGTATGATCCAATCAGTTTCGCAAAACGGTCAATCTATGATCCTAGGAAGGCGTCTTTCCCCCCCTCTTGCATCAACAGGCCAAATGGTTTCATCAATTCACATATATAAACATCATCTCGCATCACTACAGCTTTTCAAGTCACGTCACCACGGCCCATCGGCCCAAACGTCATGCTCATTCGTGGCACACAGTGTCGCCCAGCCTGACGCAACCCACAGCACTGTAAAGTGAAGGAACAAAAGGAGACAGCTCATGCCCAAGCCCCACGCTCGTGGACCGCTTGTGAAGTAATCTCCGTAGCCTTGCCTAAGAACAGGAGAGTAACTCGTCATATGCGGTAGGCCAAGATCTAGCGCTGCAACGCAGACGAGCGGAATGCCTACGTTAGGTTGGACCATGAGTGGCCAGCAAGGACGTGTGAGAGTGATCATTTTGATGCCAAACAGGCCGAGGCGAAGTGTATAGCTTAGTAGCGGAGAGTTATCGCCTGCCAGATGCATGAAACGGATGATGAACACAGTTGCTCTCCGTCTAAGAGCGTCAGCTGTGGTCGTAGGCGGGGGCATCAAAAGTGGAGGGCTTTGGGAGTTTCGTCTCTCGTGCATCTCTGAGTGCTCAGATGCGTCGCTGACGCTCACGGCAGGTGTCACGAAGGATCCACGATGACTTTCCTGGCTGTGAGACATGACCATGGACTGCGAGCCACGATGTCTCGATAGAGACTGACGGTGCGGATCCAGGCGAGAACTTTGTCCACTCTTAGTAGGTGACAAGTCTCTCGAAGTAGTCCTAGCCAGAGCACCGAGCTCTTCAAACTTGTCCGATGTTGACGTTTGATGACGATGTCGGGGGCCTGTAGAACTGTAAGAGTAGGTTTGTTACGACACAAGAAAAAGAAACTTACCTGGAACTGGGGTACTCGGGGGAGCGGGCGAGTCCAGATTTTGTATGCGAGTTCCGATCCCGAGATTTGGCGCAGGCTCCTGACTTGCACCATTCTCGAAGGTCATTGACTCGCCTCGCATGGCTTTGAGAACCTCATTGGCACTAGGTCTTTCACCAGGGTTGAGAGCCAACAGTCTCTTCAAGAGTTGGTATAACTTTGAGGGAAGATCTGGGCGCTCACGTCGCTCATCCTGGAACCCTTGCCAGTGGGTGATCTCTGCTCGAAGTTCATCCACATCTTCGAGTTCTTCTTGCAGAGCATTTGCGCTCTGGTAAGGAAGTCTCCCGAAGCACATAAAGTACAGGATCATACCAAGCGAGAAGACATCCGACTTTGTGGTGAAGTTTGCATATCGACCTGAGGAAACATCCATTTTGAGGACCTCGGGAGCGCAGTACGAGATGGTTCCGGTAGTGCCTGAAGACTTACGAACGACATTTTCGGGTTGAACTTCACCGAAATCGCTGATGAGGCATATCGTCCTGCTACCTTCACGATGAAGCAGACAATTACTTGGTTTTAGATCGCGATGGATGTAGTTGGCTGCATGGAGGTACGCCACACCGGAGGTGATATCCTTGAACAGCGCGTAAATCTCATCGAAAGGGAGCTTGCGGTTGCCATTTAACAAATCGACAGGAGTGTCGAGTTGGCCCTTTGACCGGCGACGCATCTGAGCCTTGAGCTCCTCTTTGGTCGCCTCGCGGGGAGCTCCGCCGATGATGTACTGTTGGAGGTCACCACCATTGCAGTATTGCTGGAGGATGAATGCACAGGCAACACTGGGTCCAAATCGGGTGAGCCTAACATCCTCGAGCCAGACATGCCGATACGATACGAGGTTTGGATGAGAAAGCTTAGCAAGAAGTTCGACTTCGATGAGAACCTTCTCAAGCCAGTCGTGATCATCTCCGACCGGGACTCGTTTGCAAGCGAATTGACCCAGAGCGCATCCATCAATTTCGTGCCGTACAAGAAGCACGACACCTTTGCCTCCCTTTCCTAAAACTCTTTCTTCGACGAAAAATGTGTTGAAGTAGTTTGGACTGAATGCATCTCGCCGTATTCTGCTGCCTTCCGCTTGCGCGACACCGGGTGTACTCGACACAAACTCGGCCTCATCTGGACCTGGAGATGGCGATGTCTGATTTGTTGTCGGGCTACTACCGCCAAAGGCAGGACCAAAAAGTCTTCTCACTGGACTCGGTGGAGGATGATCGGCAGAATTATCGTTATTCGCGTTGGCAGCTCGGAGCATACGAAAGTAATCGGGATCGACATAAGTCTCTTGGCGAGCACCAAAGGAATCATAGCTTCGATCGGAAGTATTCTCGGAACGAGTAAGCGGCTGATGGCATGTAGGACAAGTCGAGATGCCTCTGATCTCGAGTCGATGTGATTGAGAATCGCGAACAACGATAGCGTTGTGGTGACGGCTGCAAGTACAAGGGTTAGTTGGTTAGCTTGCTATGGATACCTACCTTGCACAACAAACAGAAGGAAGGGTGATGACGTACAGAACAATCTCTCTGCCCTCATGGGGCTGGTATGGAATTAGCGACATGTCCTTGGTACGGGAGCGTCAGATACAAAATCCAGGATCGCAATCATGGTAGAGATGATGCGATGGGGAGGTTGAGGATTTTGTGTTGGAGCTGTTGGATCAAGTGGAAATGGAAGTGGAATGGAAGTGGAAAGTTTCGCGGGGAAGCTCTACAGTGGTAGTAAGTGGTGTTGTTGATCGATGCTGACAAGGGATCGGAAATATCGAGGAAACATGAACAAAAACACGCAACAGCACGATTCGAAAATCCATAAAATTACAATGAGACCCTATGAGTCATTAGCTGCGATTATTATATCTTCTGTAAATATACTTCATTAAAAAGTCAAGTGTTTAACTGCTTTGTACCGGTGACAGCTCCCGACTGCCTATGAACAATTGCATCCAAATAACAAAGTGGAACCTCAAATATTGCTAATGCGTGAATCATCAGGCACTGTAATTTACATCTTGACGGAGAGTACTAGGCTATGAACTCAACTGTCAGCAAACCAATAGAATAAATAAACATACCTACTTATAAGATTTTGGAGATCAACTCTCTCTTTCAATGATTTATTCTGCGAAAGGCGCGTTTGACTTGAACACAGGCTGTCAGATTTGAAGTCTAGGGTATGTTCCTTCCACACACCTCGACCAACAACTCCTTCCCCACTATCGTGAGGCTTCCCAATTACACGCAACCACTCACTCTTTTTTGTCCTGATCAACTTACTACCTACCTACCATGTCAGATCTCCGACAAGCGTGTGATCGTTGCCACAGTAAGAAGTTGAAGTGTACAAAGATCCCAGCATCATCAGTCTGTACCCGATGTGTCAAAGCTGGAGTTACCTGTCTCTTCAGCCCTCCCACTCGATCTCTACGCCATCCTGACAATGTTGTCTTCAACTGGTCTATGCTTGGCTTGGACGAGCCTACAATCGGCCCAGTTCCAAGCATTAATCTGGATCAATTTATCACAACGCCGCCTGTTAGCGAAGATACAGACCCACCTCAGCCTGCTCAAGTCACTGAGATATCTCAGTTGACAGATCTCATGGCTGGGCTGGACCGTCTACAGACTAACTTTCCAACTTCGCAACGAGATCATTTATCCATACGCGAGCTCACTGATTTTATGAAGCTGTGCAAGTTTGATCTTGGATCATTCCTTGAAGATCTACTGCAACGTTCTCAGAAGCTGCTTCACTTATATCCCGAAGTCCTTAAACGGCTTGAACCTGAGGACATCAGCTGTGATGCTCCTGACTGCATACATAACGCACAAAAGCAATTTTCACCTTCAAAATCACGAATTCCAATCGACCAGTCTCTCATTCACCTCATCATGGCCTGCCATCTTCGGCTACTGGATATCTTTGACATGATCACTAACCATGGGCGTATGTGTGCTCATGCTGTACCGCTGTTACCCAGAGAGCACGAGCCCAAATTCGATATGCCCGAGATCAAGATTGGTTCTTTTGTTGCCCCGAAGCTATCTGCAGCTTCCATGATGATCGCAATGGTGATCGAGCTTCAGCATTCTCTCAGCTCAAGGGCAGAGCAACTGGAGGGTGCTGTATCATTAGCTGTCGGCAATGAATCGAAAGCAGCAAAAATCATCAGTCTTCAATGCGAGTCATTGAAAGAACGAGCTTCAGACACTCTTGAGGGTCTATGTTCTCTTCGAGACAACCTTATGAAACTGGGTGTCATCAGATGAAGTCCTTTCGCCTTTCACTTCAATACACACTCAAGGGGCCTGTAGATGAGAAGCGCAAGCCTGGTACTCAAGCTACGAGAAGACAGAAGACATGCGTATGAGGTTCTCTGTCTTGCGGGTGCCTTGGACACTGGGAATGCATGGGAGTCAACAGGACAGCTCATTCTTCGTGTGCAAGAAAGGCAGACAGTGGCTGACATGTCAAACGGATATCAATGCTGGCTTCCGATGCAAGGAGCCTGAGAAGGGCCGTTTTGCTTCATCGGCTGCCCTATGAGTTTGTTGGGCTCCTTCATCTGGCCTTTCGATGGAGCATGCCTTTCAATCGGAAACACACATCTGAGGTGGTTTTGGGCTCAGGCAGACAATGTCTACATATTTGTGACACTGATCGATCACTAGAAAACGTCAAGGCAGCAGAAGACTTGTCCTACTGCCGCCTTACAATACTGTCCAAGATGTCACAGCGTTGCCACTTTGAGATCCGCCCCCAAGCAACAAAACCCGATTGCAACACAAACTCACAATGTTTTACAACCAGTGAAACCACGCTACCAGTTTATCTGCATGTAGCTGTTGCAAGCCAGTTATGCACCACCATCTCATTTGTTCTGTTATCGCAACGCTTCGCCGCGGCCGAGATACCATCGTTGTCATTCTCCACTGTGTGTTCCCCATGAAAGAGATTCTGTGGATAACATTGTAGGTGACATTTGCGGCTCGCAGGTACACGATGCCCAACGTCAGTACAGAAACACGGGTAAGCGCGTGTTACCCAGCTATAGGGAGTGGAAATTCAACCTTTGGCGATGGCATTGGTTGTCCGATCATGCAGTCGCACGGAAGTTAAGGCTGAGGGTCGGGGTTACGGCCTAAACGAGAAGTCCTCTGCAGGTTGTTTCTTGAGTCGAATTAAAGTGATACCGTCAGAATAGGTACCGAATTTGGTGCCGCTGTCACACCACGTGAAATTCTATGGGTGGCCAGACTGGGAATTCTTCCGATGTTATGTAAACAACCTCAGTTCATGGCTGAATATACGAGACTACCCTCACTGCTGAGAAGATGAAAGAGCGCGGGGAAATGCCTTAGTCAAAGCCATGGGGGCACCTCCGCACTAGAGAATTTCCCCAGAGCCGACGGATATTGCGAGGAAATAGACCGGACGTCAACTCCATGACTCGGCCGAGACTATCTCAGCACGCCATGTCTAACAAAGCGGGTGATCAGGCTGTTTCAAGCAAGACCCCTGTCCAATGAAATTGGCAGACTTATGCGAAAACAGGACCCTTTGCGAAGACAACGTGCTCTAGTGTCATGTAGGTAGACGGAGTTTATGGCTGAACCCGAACGCGAGCGAGGAGCCGAAGAAGAGGGAGGGGGAAGAAGTGCTCCGGCCGAGGTTCGTTGCATTGGAAGAGGAGATCTCCAACAGATTTAGACGGAAATCCGAATTGGCAGAGGACCCTGTTACATTGCTTCAGGCTATGTTCAAGGATGTAGGGACAGCTCTTTTTTTTCTCTGTTCTCTTCACTTTTTCTCCTTCTGTGCCTCGCTTCACGCCATAAGTCTCTCCTATGAACGCACACTGAACTTGTTTGTGTTTCTCCATCCGCAAACGAGAACAGTTCCTCCCGGTTTGCGAAACAAACAAACTTGAATTTGTTCTCAGACAGCTATTTACCTCGTAACTGGCGTCTGCGAGGTCTTCCAACCTCGTTTATCCATTCGTTCGTCCGTCTCGTCAGGTCACCGACTTCCAAATATCGGCGTATCAATCACCTCGTCTTCCACCGACAACTTTTACGAAAATTGAACCTGGCCGACTTCAGTGGAGAGGAACCACAGAATAGGATTTGCGAAAATCCGGGGAGACGAAACGCAAAATCTCCACCAGCATAACCTGGGAATTACCCAATACGGACTATCTCCGACTTAATCGTAGTTTAACAGACAGCTGAGACGTTCAAGATGAGCAGAGAAGATGACCTGACTCACGAAGAGTCAAGATCTCATACCTTGACCCGCGAACCAACACGCGAAGAAAAGACCCGGGAGGCTATTGCCGAAGGTCACGATGCAGACATTCCCAGCAATATTGGCTTTATACCTACTCCAGCAGATGAACAAAGACAAGCCAGTCTCACGAGCCATAGACGTGCAAGCCATGCAAGGGAAAGAGCTTCTCTCGACCCAGAGAAGCACGGAAAGGAAAACGGATCCGTGAGAGATGAGGAAGAGGGTGGTTCGCAAACGCAGAACGAGAGCGATATTGTTTGGTGGGATGGTGATAAGGATCGCCAGAATCCGTACAATTTTGCAACATGGAAGAAGGTTCTCAACTGTGTGCTCGTTTCAGCTCTCACCTTCGTGACTCCCCTAGCTTCTTGTAAGTGGCTTTCTTCCGCATCCTTTTCGATATCATGGTCTTCGATGGACTACTGAACGATGAAGACATGCTAACAGGACATAGCCATGTTTGCTCCCGGAGTACCTCAACTTATGGTCGAGTTCGGTAGTCAAAGTCGTGAACTAGCATCCTTCTGTGTGTCAGTCTACGTTCTCGGTTTTGCTGCAGGTCCCATGATCTTCGCTCCTCTATCCGAACTGTACGGACGTCAAGTGGTCTATCATTGCTGCAACGTTGGCTTCATCGGTATGAAATACACCCTTACTACCTCCAGGCTTCTCTAACTCTCTCAGTATTCGTCATTGCCTGTGCCAAAGCTCCCTCGTTGAGCAGTTTCATCGCATTCCGTTTCCTCAGCGGCACATTTGGCTCGACACCCATCACCAATGGCGGCGGTACAATCGCGGATATGATCGTTCAGGAAAAGCGTGGTGCAGCAATGGCCAGTTTCAGCATTGGGCCTCTTCTTGGTCCCATCATTGGCCCGGTTGTTGGTGGTGTCGTAACCGATGCCCTTGGCTGGCGCTGGGTATTCTGGATTATCGCCATCATGTCTGGTGTGTTATCCTCTGTCTTCTTCTTCGCCTCGGAGGAGACCTACGCACCCGTTATTCTCGCCCGAAAGACGAAGAGACTCCAGAAGGAAACAGGCAACGACCGTCTCCGATCCAAACTCGACGCCGGCCTCAGTCCAGCGGACTACTTTAAGCGCGGTATCCTACGCCCATTCAAGATGCTCCTCTTCTCACCGATCTGCATCATCTGTGGTGTATACGTTGGTCTCGCCTACGCATACCTCTATCTACTCTTCACAAGTCTCACACCACTTTTTATGCGAATTTATCACTTCAACACAGTTCACGCAGGCCTGACGTTCCTTGGTCTTGGTGTGGGTAGTATGATTGGCGTAGCGTACTTTTCTGTCTCGAGCGATAAGTATATGAAGAAGAAGGCTGCAGCTGCTAAGGAACAGGGCATTGACGATCCTGCGGAGTCGATGAGGCCTGAGAATCGACTCCCGCCACTGAGAATTGGAGCTGTTTTGCTCCCGGCTGGTTTCTTCATCTACGGATGGACTGCTGAGTATCAAACACATTGGATTGCGCCCATCCTTGGAACTTGTGTCATTGGTGTCGGAAACCTCGTCATCTTCATGGTAAGTCCATACCCCTCTATCAGAAATCAGACTAACACAGCGCAGTCACTGCAAATGTATCTCATCGACAGCTTCACCGTCTACGCAGCCTCCGCCCTCGCCGCCAACGCTGTCATGCGATCAATTGCCGGTGCATTCCTCCCACTCGCTGGATTGCCAATGTACGACAAACTCGGTATGGGATGGGGAAACAGTCTTCTGGGCTTCATTGCTGCTGCATTGATACCTGCGCCGTGGCTGTTTATCAAGTATGGAGAGCATTTGAGAAAGAAGTTTGAAATCAAGGATCTATAGACGGAAAAGTGGGCAGACGGGCGATTCTCAGGCATACATAGAGGGAGTCAGCATTTGTTTTCATAATTATTCACAAAGTCACTTGCATTTTACCCACAGGTTTATTGTCTAAGAGAAACTACTCCCAACCCTCTCTAACGGAACCGCATATGAGGCGTTCATCACGCGCGCAAACGCATAGACGTTGGATGCAACTGATGCGGCTCGAGCCGAACCGCCAGGGGCGTAAGACAGGAAATGATGACGGAAAGTCGATATCATATGCATCAAGAGGCGTTTTGTTAAAGAAACCTTCCAACATCCCTTGATGTTTTATCACTAATCGACATTCACACAATGCCTACTTCAGCGACTACACATGGACAAACTATGCGCTCTCAATGACCCCGATCATACCATAGAAGCGCTATCAAAAGCACCGAAAGTGCCCTGCATCTTGATATCCATCGCATGTAAACTCCAGCGCCTATATCCACTAGACCTGTACCAACATTAACACCATGAGGTCTGTAAAGATCTAGGTTCTTCAACCAGGGTACGAATGATACCTCGTCAAAGGGCCTCCTAAATTTATCCTAAACTATCCTTGACTTATCTAAGTATTTATGTCCCTTAGGATTGAGTCCCAAACGTTCCATCCCTAGCATCCCCATCTCGAACCGACACTCGCCATCTCAGCATCCCAACCCAGTCACCAAAGCTGATTTTAAAGGACCGACATTTTACTCCAAACATCACCATCATGCCAGAATCGGTTACCGCCGACCTTCTCTCAAATCAGACCACATGTTTGTACACGGACCACAAAAAAACATAGACCCATCTCATCATATATCGTATCGTCAGGGGTAAACAATGTACCCTTGAATCGAGAGATCCGGACCCTAGCTCGGGGTCTTTCCATAGCTCAGCCCTTTAATCCTTGGCTGCATGTGTGGGCTAGAAGGCTTCGGATAGGCGGGTCGTTAGGGACACATGTGTTGATGCGAGAGATATACTGGATGTTTCACGGCGGGATTTCGGCTTGCAAACCGTAGTACTCTGGATATTGAGTCCAGAAAGCTTCCATGTTATGACAACTGGTTTCACTGAGATTATTCAGACGCATTTCACAGAGACGAGATGATATGATGCAAAGGGACTTGCCCTGTTTATTCCTTCACGTGATTCAGAACTCGTAAACCAGTACCCTAACCTTGAAACAACCATTGCCCTGTCTATCATTACTAATTTCGCATTAAACAATTCCCCGTCACTCCAGGTTTCATCTTTAAGGTGAGACTTTTATGCTTTACTGAAGCTGACCAATGCCGAGGTGCTCGGGGTCAGCCTTGACAATTCGGAGGGTGTTGGTGTTACCCATGCCGCCCTTCCAGCCCTGGACAACGACAACGGTGTCACCGGGGGTGAGGACGTTGAGCTGAAGAGCGTTGTTGACGGCCCACTTGATTCGGCGATCGACATCCTCCTGCCAGTTAACCTGGGTGAAGTCGGGCTTGGTCTCGGGGAACAGGAAGGGGTACACGCCACGGTACAGATGGGCGAATCGAGATGTTGTGGGGCTTCGGGTGACCATGAAGATGGGGCACACGGGTCGGTACTTGGAAAGCATGCGGGCCGACTCTCCGGAGGTGGAGAGGACAATGATACCACCGGCACCGAGATCGAGGGAAGCGCGGACAGCAGCCATGGCGCAAGACTCGACAGTGCTGACAGGACGCTTGACGAGGGTGCACATCTCCTCGAAGTGGGAGACGTAGGGGATGGTGTTCTCGGCCTTGAGACAAGTCTCGTGCATCTCCTTGACAGCCTCGGAGGGGTAGCTACCCTTGGCTGTCTCACCAGAAAGCATGACACAGTCGGCACCATCAGTGATGGCGTTACCGACGTCGCTGATCTCAGCACGGGTGGGGCGGGGGTTCTTGATCATGGACTCGAGCATCTGAGTAGCGCAGATGACGGGCTTGCCAGCGACGTTGCACATGGCAATGAGCTTCTTCTGGGCAGCAAACACCTCAGCAGCGGGAATCTCGATACCGAGATCACCACGGGCAACCATGACACCATCGGTGGCCTCGAGGATCTCCTTGAAGTTGTTGAGACCCTGTCGGTTCTCAATCTTGGAGATGATCTGAATGTGCTTGCCCTTCTCGCCGAGGACCTCACGGATGTCATAAATATCCTGAGCGCGGCGGATGAAAGAGGCGAAAACCATGTCGACATTGTTCTCGACACCGAACTTGAGATCGGCCTTGTCCTTCTCGGAAAGAGCGGGCAGATCGACATCAGTGTTGGGCAGGTTGACACCCTTCTTGGAGCAGATGGCACCGTTGTTGCGGGCCTTGACTCGGATCGTCTTCTCATCCTTGATCTCGAGGACGTCGAAAGCGAGAACACCGTCATCGACGTAGATGACGCGGCCGGGCTCGATGACGCTGGTGATGTTCTTGTAGTCGACGAACCTGCCAGAGTTAGCTTTAGGAGTTACACCAATTTTATTGTACTCACATGTTCTTGTCGTCGCAGGCAGTGGCATAAGCATCGTCAGTAGTGATGTTCATCTCGTGGCCAGCAGTGATGGGAATGTCCTCATCGTTGGGAGTGTTACCCGTTCGGATCTCGGGGCCCTTGGTGTCAAGAGCAATGGCAACATTGCGACCAGCGTGGGTAGCCTCGGACTCACGGGCGTGGTCAATGACAGACTTGTGGTACTCGTATGATCCGTGAGAGAAGTTCATGCGGACAACGTTAAGACCGGAATCTCGGAGCTTGTTGATGGCCTCAACAGAGTTGGTCTTGGGGCCAATGGTGCAGATGATGGAGGAGCGGCGGTAGTTGCGCTGAGGTCGGAAAGCGGTGTCGAGGGAGGCAAGCCATGAGATCTTGCCTCCGAACTCGAGGTGGTCCTGAGCGGTAGCAGCCATGACGCTTTTGGTATGCTTGTGTGAGGGTTTCTGAGCCATTGTGAAAGAAGTGGTTAGCAAGTGTTGCGTAGTGGGTGGAATGAGCTTGGCGGGGTAGCTCTGCTGCAAAAGAATGAGGATTTGAGGAATTTAGCCCGAAACAGTTGGAGAAGACGGGAAATATATGTCTCTCTCAATCAACTGATATCAGCAGCCAACAAGGAGCAGAGCAGAAAGATCAGGTCGTTCTGCGGGCACTTGCTATGCAGGCCAACAGGGATGCATCCGTGAGCTGTAGGCAAGTACATGGGGCTAACGTGGATCTGATCTGACGTTAAGTGACGTGGTGGGAAAGGCGATAGCAATGGGGCGTGGCATTTCTCGGTGGGCAGAGCAGTCGGTGCGACACAGTCTGGCTGGCTTGGTTGGCGAGAAGGACAAAAGACGACCCATGAGCTCAATAGATGGGCCGAGTACAGAATCGTCAGATAATCGCTAATCGGGCCAGAAGAACCGAGTCCAAACCCGACACCTTGTCTCGTACTGTTAATGGGTCGCAAAGAATCCAGTGTTTCTGAACTGCCATTGCAACCCAAAAGCCAAAAGCGCATCTGCAAAGACGGGTATATGCCACACCTCCATATCGCTATCGCCATCATTTGGAGCGCCGGTAGACCAAACCCCAAAGGCCCAAGCCACAGCAGTCGTCTCCATTCATGTGCAGCAACAGCAACAGTAGCAGCAGCATGTTGACTTACAGGAGTATATGGATTTTGTTGTACGAATGTTGCACCGTACGATAATAACCCAGAAGGATGATGTGGTCAGAGAGGCAGAGGAACGTGCGCTCTTCCTGGTATTATTTATTGACGACGTTCGATGGAGGGAGCTCGCAAAGGTCGAAGCGTAAGGGGGCGGGAGGGTGCTAAAATCTGTTTTTGCCGTTGGTAAGAAAAAGATTGAGAGATGAGAAGGAAGAAAAAAAAGAGAAGAAGAGGGAGAGAGGGAGAAATTTGGTGTGGTGATGATGATAATAATAAAGACGGGAGAGCCCAGTTGGCACAGCGCAGTACAGCACAGCACCAGCACAGCGAACCTTCAGGGCAGCCCAAGGTAAGGGGGGTACTTTACTCTTGCCTCCCCAATCAACAAAGATTTGTACCTCACCGAGAAATCACAGCCATCATGACTGGAGGGGTAAGAGCCAAGCATGGAGTAGCGCTACGGAGTACTTGCCTCAGATGTAGCTAGTACGGTGAATTCATAGCCCGCTTTGGTGAAAGTGTCTGAGCTCTCTCTGTGGTTGAGATATGGAGAGCTTTTTTTTTTTGCCTTGTTCTTTTTTTCTTTTCTTTTCTGGCGATCTGGTTCAGAAATTATGGGGAGCTGTTCCTTGCACCCCGCTTCCTGTGAGATGCAAGCTTACAGGCCTTGAAGTGTATATTTTAGCTTTTGAGTTGATGTGTATGCTCACGATGCTCCAAACTTCTTATTAATAATGTATAAAGTGATATAACTCTATATAACCTTATCATCATATTCTCAAAGTCTCCAATTTGGAGTCAATGTCTTGCCCGCCCTCGTCAAAGTCGCGTAGCTATTTTCTGTTCCCCCACCAAACTCGACCCCGCTATCGCGCTTGGTGGCTTTTGCCATCCATCAGTATCGTCAAGTTACAGCGGCATATTCGGGGCAAAGCACTCCGCCCGCTACTGCAGCATCCGACAGTAGCTCTCCCTCTACGAACAGTTCTTCCCAACCCCGAATCGGTAATTTATCTGTACCTTTACCTTGCCATTACTTAGTGATTTATGTTCATATTAGCCAAAACTCAGGTGGGTTATCATATCAAGTGCATTGGCTGTTGTAATGAAACGCGCAAACAAATGTCAATCCCCCGCCACTCATGCTGACCGTAGTTACCTCATCCCTTGACTCAATACCAATTCGTTGAGTAGTGGCAGGGTATTTTGATGGTGCCAACAGAGTTGGAGTCAGAAAGCGCCTAATTTCTAACGAATAAAGTATCGCCCTCTCACCTTGGAAGCATTGGCCTCACCTGAGCTCGTAACGTCTCAACAACAGTCATCAAACTTTGATTGGGCTGAAACGCAAGACCAATCAGTCAATTACTTGCCAGGCATGCTGCTACGATTGGGTTGAGGTTTGTCTTAGTATTACATACAGGTAAGGAACTTCTTGGCATGATACACATCAACTTCGCTTCTCATTATCCTCTTCCTTTTCAGGCAGGACACTACTGTTGATGAATGTCATGACAAGTGCTTTGGCCTACGTCTTCAGCAGAGTCATGTCTATGACGCGAGGGAATAAACGAGTCTTATCTATCGTTTCAAACTATCAACCCTTGAGCTCAACGTCTTTTTTCTTGGCTTTTGGTTCAGCCTAAGTTCAAGCCATCGACGTCGGTTCCAACCGTCAATGTCCTGACGGAATATACCACTCAAAACCCTCTATCATGGCCGCGGAGATCACCATTGGGTCGCTATCATTCAGCTCTTCAGATAGACCCCCATCTACTGACTAATTGATCGCATACCGTAGCTTGTGGCTGACCGACATGTCCTTTTCAACAGAAAAATAAAAAACCAGCCGCCCCTCCCTCACCAATAAGCGCGAGTAATATGTCAAACACAGCACATCGCATTGAGTAAACGGCACTTTAAACGAGTTCGTTTTCAGATATCGGTAGATACCAAGCCCATTGGGTAAAAACTATGTTTGTCAAAAAAGATTGGCGGCGCGGGGGTCAATTGTTGCAAAAGAGGATCCCTCATGAGTGAGGGATTTGCTTCAT